>JAKSZP010005475.1:0-137452 GCA_022478985.1 Massospora cicadina
CTTTCTGGAAGCATGTCATCCTGATATGTCAGCCTTTCAAACCTTCAACAAGTTCTTTGCTCTGAATCAAGCTGAATGCCATTTGAATGTATCTTTAAATGAAGTTTGTGACTTGACCCAGACCATACCTCTGTCTGATATAGTTAAATCGTCAATCCTTAATTCCACTTTGGATAATCCTGCAAGAGATGCACCAGTATGACAAACTACCTCTGCCAACTTCAATCGTCTGATTGAGGCTCTTTGGGGTGGCTTCTCTTCACAGCTGGAAAAAGGACATGTAATCTGAGAGTCACTGTTTCACCTTCATCAACCCCTATAAGTACTGGCCTGGGAAACTCAAGTGCATCTTTGGAGGTGGATGTTTATTTTAATTCCATAACTTTGGTTTCAGATGATCTCAAAGGTTGGTTGGGTCTAGCCCTGAAGTTTTAATATATAAATCAGTTAATTTAAAATATTCAAGGTGGTTTGACCTTAAGACAGATGTACCACACCGAGAATTTTTCTAGCCAGTACAGATTTTGAACTCAAAAACTGCACTAGGGTGTAAATCAGTTAATTTAGCCACATCTATTTCACCTGCAGAAATTCTTATAAATACCGCCCCTGAGCACTCAAGCACTCCTTTGGAGATATAAGTTTATTTTTCTTCTAACCTTTATAATGGGTGAATGCAAGGGTCAGCGAGGGTCTAGACTTAAGTTATGGATAGTGATTTGATTAATTTAGCCAAATTATTCTGCCCAAGAAGATGCCTTTAAATATGGCTCCCAAAAACATTGATTTTCCTTTATATGGGATGGTGGCTCCCACTGCTACTCCCTCATGTTTGGTGAAACTTGTCGGTTTGCGTTAGTCTAGTTCTGAATCATAAATTGATGAAAATTTGGATATTATTTCTCCTATGAAACTCCCTACTACAGATCTTGGTAAACCTTTGTTGGAAGAGTGTATCACTATGATGGTATTGGATAACGATGTCCAAGCCACTATCAGATTGGGTATTTTGCCTCTGAAGCCCAAAAATGATGTCTTTAATGGTAAATCTATAGATAAAATTGAGCCAATGGGAAGCTCTTATGGTCCAGCCTTGAAACAATTCCAGTTTATCACATAACCCCTGAGAACCCACGCTTGCCTCCCAGGATGATTTTCCAAACCCCAGAAGTTGGACATGTGTTGTTATTAAAAAATGTTGGTAAGCATGCTGCTGTTGAGGATACTGTGGAGTATGTACCCTCAGTGGTAAGGGTTGTAAACTACCATTCACCCATCTTTTACTGGAAATCTCACCTGGTGGTGTGATTTAGTCAAGGAGGAACCCTTTGGTGAGATGTTGGCTTTATCAGTTATCAATAAAGACTTTCTGGTTATTTTATGCTTTCTGCTAGACTTTTATCCACTTCAGGGAAATTTAGAACAGCTATTTTGGTGGATAATAGGCCCTCTGAGAATTTTATTGACCTGGGCCTAATTGACTAGCCTGAGTTGAACTACTTGTCTGGTTGTATGGTTAGGGCAGGTACCTCCCAGGGTATTCCCACACTGAAGGATCATGGGTTGGTTAATTATCAAATCCTTACCATCTGGTGGGCATCTTTTTGGTAATCAAAAAATCTCCTGTACCCAATTAGCTTGAGAACGGAATGGTGGCAAAAATTTGATGTCAAAACCAATTTAAAACTAATACCCTGACGTCATTTTTGAAGAGTGGACAGGTATTAGTGATCCCCTTGTCTGAAGTCATCCCTCAAAGTAATTTTCCCAAATGGCAAAATTTAAACAAATCTAGCCTTGCCCCTCTGATGAAGCCCATTTCATAAGTTCCCTTACCTTCCTGTTTGGAGGGGTTGGAATCTTTATCTGATGCAGCTTCTTCAAATGCCTTACCAGTTATTTCAAGTCTGATTGTGACTTCAAACTCACACTTATCCTGGTGCACATTTCTAACACAACTAATGTTTGACCTTATGGGATAAGGCAGCTTTAGATGTTTAGGTCATGGAGCAGCTTGCAAAGGGAGCCACATTTCAGCATCTCTCTGATATGCTCACCACTTCTCTTTGTGGAAAAAGCAGATGGTAATCTATTCCCTTGCATAGATTATGGTAACCTGAAAAAAGGTTACCATAAATGATTTGCATCTAATCATGGTGGAGCACAAATTGTTCACAATGTAAAAAAGCTAAATAGTTCTCTAAATTGATTAATTGAATGCCTTTAATCATATTTGCATCAAAAAGGGGCAGGAATGGCTCACTGCATTTCATACCAGGAAGAAATATTCCAATTTTGGGTCATGCCTTTTGGGTTCAAAGATGCGCCTGCAATTTTTTAAAAACATATTGATCTGCCCTTGAGGGAGTTGTTAGGCGTATGAGCTGCAGCCCACATGGACGACATTCTTGGTTTTCTTTCCAATCTGGCATCTCATGAAATCCACCTGCAGCAAGTGGTTGAGCAATTGAGGGCAGCAAATGTGACACTGAAAATCAGGAACTGTGAGTTTTCAATGTCCCAGGTCACCTTCTTGGGCAACATCGTTTTTGGCAAAGATTACATGATTACTACAGACAAGGAGAAGGTATTTCAGGATTGCACACACCTAACTCGTTTTATAAATTCAGAAGCTTTTTGGGGACTTGTACCATCTTTAAAATGTACACGTCAAGTCTTAATGAGGTAGTGACGCCTTTATATAAGGCTAGTGGTGCCAGAATATTTCATTGTCCTCTGCACTGGAGGATGCATTCCAAGCTGTGAAACGCACCCTAATTTTTACATCAGTTCTTCACATGTGGAACTTGTTAGGGAGTTTATAGTGGCTAGTAGTGCTTCCAACTTTGCAATAGATGCTGATACAAGTGGGCTAAGATGGAGTTGAGCATCCTGTGTGATAAGTTTTCTGGAAAAAATTTCTTACCTGAATTTAATTACGCTGTTTATAAAAAACTTATTGGTAGTAGTGGAGGCACTGACCTATTGGCGTCATTATCTACATGGTTCCTCCAACCATTCTGCATGTCTACAGATCGTTAAGCTTACTGTACTACTGGGCTTCTCATGTCCTGACACCATGGCAAACCTGGTGGCATGAGACCCTTGTCCAATCTGTGTTCTTTTATAAGTTTACAGAGGGCAAAGAGTTTGGTTTGTATAACGCTTTAAGCTTTAACCCTGTGTTAGCTCCTGACCTCAAGGAAGTGGAGTTAAACAACACCCACTTGGTAATTCTCCAGTGATTGTATCCAAGTAACCCTCCACAACTGTAGGCATGGAGGTTCTTTCTTCAAAAGAGAATCTAGAGGAGTATGGTATGTTCCAAAAGGTCGTCCTTTCCAAGTCCCTATAATCAGAATATACTATGCCTCTTACCAAAGAAAGTAAATCAAGAGGATATAACCAAGGGGTACCATGTAAAGGCTGAGAATGTATGGTTCCAGGGACAAATATGGGTTCCTACTGGACCACTTCACCTGGAAATAATCAAGGAACACCATGATGGCATAACTGTAGGGCACCCCAGAAAGGTGAAGATTTTAGAGCTTATCCGCTGTACATATAATGGAAGGGTTTGGCTGCACAGGCTGCACGTTATGAAAAAGAGTTCATGGTTTGAAATAAGTTGATATAAAATTTCAGCCTCTTGTGGAGTCATTGGTACCAGTCTAAAAAGCAGCGGAGCCCTGGACCTCCCTCTAAGTCAATATTATTGTGGAGTTATCCTTGTCAAAGGGTATGATGCTATCATGTTAGTGTTGGGCCAGTTTACTAAGTGCGCAATTTCATCCCATGTAACACCACAGTAATGGTGGCGAAGATGGTTAAGTTACCTTTTTCACATGTTTTTTCCCTCCATGGGGTGATACATGAGATTATTAGTGACCGTGGACCTCAGTTCATGTCAGTATCTTGGGAAAAGTTTTTCAAAACTCTTCATATTCATCCATGCCAATCTACTGCCTACCCCCAATCAGATGAGCAGACAGAACGAGTGAACCAGTGCCTTGGACAGCTCTTACAGTGTTACTTGGCAGATGACCATGATAATGGGCTTCTCATCTTCCCCTGTCTATCTTAGTTATAACAACGCCCAGCATACTTCAATTATGTGTTTTTCATTATTTGCAAACAATGGGTTTAACCCTTTTTTAAACATGGAACCCAGAAGTGGGTTAAGATGGAAGCAGTGGTGGACTTCGCCAAGTTCTTCAGTAAAGTACATTAAGGGGTCACCATCAATTTGGATGCCTTCATTAAGAGTTTATTAAGAATGCAATGGTAAAAGATGGATGGATCCAGCGTACAAGGAGGGAGATCTTGTTATTCTTGATTTCAAGAGTTTCCCTAACAAGCAGCCATGCAAAAACTAGGGCTGAAGAGGATAGAACTTTACCACACTGTCAGGAAGGTGAGTCATGCCTCTTACTAGTTGCATCTTTCCTATTGTTTCATATCTTTGCTGGGCTTCAAGAAAACAAGCTGACCTAGTTTGAGAGTCACCCGCCAGGGATACCAAAGGCATACCTTATGGATAGGGCAATAGAGTGGATAGTAGAGGAGGTTTTAGACTCCCATTGTTAGGAGAATAATTGAGTACCTGGTATCATGGAAATGGTTTGACGCTGCAGAAAATAGCTGGGTTCCAGAATTTAACTGCATCAATGCACAAGAGCACATTAATGCATTCCACGAGCATTTCCTGGAGTCCAGACCCAAGGATAAACCATTCATCTTCTCCATGAAGCTGTCCCCCACCCACAAGAACATTTCCCTGGATGATGCCCCTGGAGGAGGGGTGACGCCTCAAAAGCAGGAGGGTAATGTCATAGTTAGTGACATAATTATGGGGATAGATGGTAAAAAATAAGGTTGAGAAAACTCTGGCCAAGGTTACCAAATTGGTGGACCTTCCTGACATGAAGCACACCCTGGACCAACACTGGGTAAGGGCAAAATATGCCCAGGTTAGTTATGGGGGTGTTCGTGATTGTTGGATGAGCTTTACATCCATGACATTGAAGCGCACCAGCTATTTTTGAATTATGAGGGTCATTATATTTTAAATGAGAATGTAGGATGTGGCTTAAGTCCCGTTTGGTTTATAATGTTGTCAAATACTACAATATCAAGCTTCAATCAAATACCTGAGTGTGAGCTTACTCAAGCTATATTACAATGAAATATGATAAGTTTCATTTAATGGTTAAATTGGATCAGTTTCTCATCTGATGGAAAATGATCACCCCCAAATTTTGTAAAAGTGGAGTTTAGAGACTAAGTTTCTTGTTGGTTAAACCTTTTTTTTAAAAAATATTCGAGGTGGGTCGACCTTGGGACAAATATACCAAACTGAGAATGTTTTCTAGCCAGTACAGTTTTTGAACTCAAAACCTGCACTAGGGGTGGAAGCAGTTTTACCCGCTCAGTAACCACCCTTTGGTTAGACCTTTTTTAACTCCATTTGTTTTTCTTATGGTCCTTTGGTTTGACTTCTTTACAGACCTCCTGGAGAAAGTCTCAAAGTTATATAGGTCATTTATTTTTTTCCTAATTAGCTATGGATTCTATTTCCAATTGGGGAAGCCTGAAACCCTTCAAATCGAGGCGCCCAAGAACCCCAACACTCATCTGCACTTAATTATGGTTTCTTTCCTGGAATTTAGCTAAGTCCTCACATTCTTAGTTTATCTCGCCATTTATACAATCCTGTACACCTTTTCCTTGGGTCCTCTGTGTACTGGCAACTTTTGTGGTGCCCTTTTCCCTCTACTGTTGGCAGGTAGTTCCCTAGTTGTGTGGCTGTGCTTTCTTCATTACTTCTCAGGAAACGAGAGAGTTACAGAACTCTCTTGACAGTAGCATGGGCGCCCCTTATTATTATCTTAACAAGAATTCTTGCCTTAGTTTACAGCTAAAGATGTACACATTACTGGCCATTACATGTATAAGAATTAAGAGTATATGCCTTAAGAGGTTCTAGAACCACTAAATTACTAGATTCAAATATGAGGATTGTTATCCCTCTGGAAAATGAGGATTAGGTAATTAAAATAAAATGGAGAAGGATATTTATCAATTGGTAGAATTGCAATGCCAAGATCCATTGTATGTGAGATAAAATTGGCTTCACATAAGCTTTGCTGCCAGCACTTATTATACCATTACCATCTCTCCTATGGGCTGTAACAAGATCTATGTCAAAAATACTGGTAAGCTAGTGAAGTTATTTCCGCGGGGTTGAACTTAAGCTGCCTAGTCAATTGCTATGTATGTAATAGGTTTTCATGGAAAATACTAACTATCTGGCTAAAATACTACTCTTGTTCTAAAATTAGCCACACATGTGTAAACTTAGTTGTTGATCAAAGTCATGGTAACAGTCTGATTTATATCACCAATTTATATTTTAGACCACTTTTGGTGAAATCAATGAGATATTATGTTGTTAAGGTAGAATTATCATAGTGATGATAGAATCAAGCCAACTTGGTGGAGATTGAGTTACTTTAGATTTAGGAAGTACTTAGCTGATCTTAATTTTGTTCAAGAAATTTCTGTGTTTCCTCCACTTTAAGATTTTAGTAGCATCTTTGCCATATTCCACACATTTAGTTGGGCACAACATAAGGAAGTGAACAGCTGGTATGATGTGAGATTCAATTCATTAGGAGGGTTTGCTGATCTCACATAGCAGCATGGTGATTCTGGTAAGTTAAGATTGTCTTCTGTGAATTTTGTGAGAATAGGATAAGGTGTGATGGGGTGTAAATTCGGTATGCTATATACTTACCTGTAGCGGATACAAAATATACTCCTAATTAGTTTATATAAGAAAAGTTTTGATTATGAGCTTTTTAATTTTCTGTTTTATAAGCATGTAATAATATTTATTATAGATTTATAGGTATTTTAGTGGGCAGAAGAACTTCTTATGGTTTATATAAGTTATAAACTATCTACTAGTTCTACAGAGTATACACTTCAGTGAATTTCTTCTCTATTACTTTGATGAGACAACACCATGCGTTTGTAAGTTTTTCTATTTTCTCAAAGCCAAAGTTGTCATGGAACAACACTTGATTGCCAATCCTGACCTCTTGGCAGCTCAGCGCAACAGCTTATGTCTGTTTCATTATATTTGATTTTAATTAGGATGGTGGAATAAGTTTTAGATTTCAACTTGATGATCATGTAGATCAGGTCTGTTAAGTAGCGGTTGGTGTCCAGGACAGCGGTGTCTTTCCTACAAGGGTATAGCAAGGGTGAAAATTCTGAACGTTACATATATATTATCTGGAACAGGATCTTTCACATTTTCAAGTGGTAGCTATTATTGTATGAAAACACATCGGTGGCAAGAGTGTGCTCCATTCTTATGGGCAAGCTGCCTCAATTTCTGAGAATATTTACAGTATGATTAAAATATTTAGCAGTTATGTTGGACTTGGGGTGAGAGAGGGTCATTAATACGCGTTGGATACACATAAGTTGTTCATCTTAAATATTGTCATGATACAGTTTTATCAAATTATGGTATTCATAATTTTATTGCAACTTAGTTTTGATCTCATACCTTACTGAAGCTCAGCGGAACTCCTGTCAGTGCATAATGCTAGACCATTTTAATACACTTAACTGTTTATTGGAATAATAGTTCATTGACCTAATGGGGCAGAGAAATTTTCGCTGACCTGAGGCACGTCTCCATCCTCATTTATCCCATTTTTCTGAAGTTTGGTAGTTAAGCTTTCCAATTATAAGAGAGTTCAATCTAGAATTATACTTGCTTTTAGACTGAAATTCGCGGCTCATATCTTAGCCCAAATAAAAAACTCATCCTTTTTTCAGGATTTTGCTTTTGTCAACTTTTCCAACCCTATCCCAGTATTAGGTGATGTAATGGGCTTTGCCCATTGCGTAATTCTAAAATAATGTGTTTGTTGCCTCATCTAAATACCACATACAAAGTCTGCATGCTGCCAAGGTTTCGTTACGCTCCCACCTCTCACCCTGTCCTCAGTCAGGCTACACAACCCATAATGCTGTCCCCCTCCAGTGCCCCACCATGTAAGAATTTCTGTTTAGCATCCCACTTGTACTGATATTTTATGATTGTTGCCAGTAGAGTGATCCCATTAGCTGCTGTTGCCAAGGATCCTGGGCTGCCAAAGAGCAAGTGCCCTGTTTGTGGTCACATGTGCCTGTAATCCATTTCTGGCCATACTTCACCCCTCGCTTTTGCAGTTGTCCGCTGATGTCTCCATCTTGTAAGGGGTGATGTCACAGTCCAGTTTTACCAAGTTGTGCCATTTTACTTTGACACAACTCAAACATAAGCACCTACCTTGCTGGAGCTTGCCAATACTCATGTCAGCGCATAATACTGGACCATTCAGTTACACTCAACTATTTTATAAGATTTAGTTCATATATCTGATAGCGCAGATGGAATTTCTACCAACTTTAAGTCCGTTCCCCCCTCAATCATCCCTTTTTTCTGACGATCAATATAAGCCTACCCTAATTCTAAGAGACCTCAAATTATAATTCTATCAATTTTTTGGGGGCTTCATCTCGTGGCCCATTTTTTACCAAAATAAAACGTCTTATTCCTTTCTTGTATTTTTATTTTTGTCATATTTGACAAACTTGTCTATATATTAAGGTGACGTAATGGGCTTTGGCACATTACATTATTTTAAAATCCTATGTTTTACTGCTCTGGCTAAGTATCACATCTAAAGTCTGCATGCTGCCAAGGTGGCCACCACACTCCTACATCCTATCTTGTCCTCAGTCAGGCCTCACACACCCATAATGCTGTCTCCCCTCCAGTGGATATAATGCTTGCCTTAATGTTAGGCATATCAATTTTTCTTACTAGGTAATGTTTGCGCAAGTAGAGCGAGCTATTGGTTGCCATTGCTGAGGGTCTTGGGCCACCATGGAGTAAGTGTCCTGTTTGTGGTCCCATGCATTGACATGTATTCCCGGCCAAACCCCACTCCCCCTCACCTTTGCTAATGCCCACTGATACCACATTCTTCAGGGGTGATGTCACACTCCAGTTTACCAGATTGTGGCACTTGTTTTAATGACAACTCGATTTTGAGCATCTAATTGCTGGAGTTTGGCAATACTCCTATCAGTGCATAATACTGGACCATTCAGTTATCCCCCAACTGATTTATTAAATTTAAGTTCATCAGTCTGATAGCGCATCTGGATTTCCTGCTGACCTTAAGCCCATTTCCCCCCTCATAATCTCATTTGCCAATGTATAATATTTTTGTCTCCCCCAATTCTAAGATCACACCATCTTATTCTATTGGTTTTTTGGTCTTCTTTTCACAGACCATTTTTTTTAGCAAAATAAAACGTCTCATCCTTTTCAAGTGTTTTTCCTTTTGTCAGCTTTGGCAAAATTGTTCAAGTACTAGGGAGATGTAATGAACTTTAGCCTGTTACAGGTATAACATGTGAGGTGATGTTGGTAGTTTTGTAGGTGAGAATGAACTTGGGGTAACCATGTCTCTAATAATGTTATTGAATGGACTTTACCGTGGTCATGGGTCCCAGGTATCATATGGATTGTTCTTCCACACAAGTTTTCAGGTGGTCTATGGTCACCATGATATACTTAGCATAGTTTGCATCAGTGGGCAGGGGGCCAATGCAGTTGATGAATATGATGTGCAAGATAAATGAGGCTCTATCAAAAGTACAACATCTCTTTAAAAATAGTTTATTGAATCGGCATCAGTGGCAGAATGAGAATATTTCTAGGATATAAAAGTTTATACTTTACCAAAAGTAGCAAGTCTTAAGTAATTACACCGTCTTGTATAGCCCTCCATGGCTTACTTCTTTGTGTGCGTTGATGATAATGATATGAACTTTCTGATGATTTCAGAAAATAAAAAAGTAACTCTTTTAAATTTACTTGAATGTTTTACCATTTTCCTGAATGTTGGATCAACTTTCTAAAGGCTTATAACACCTGCAACAGTTTTTCAAAGTCCTTTTACCAATCATTTTTAAATACGTGATGTTTACTAAATCTGCGGTCACAGTGTCAGTTGGTAGTCATGGGAGTCATCTACATCCTGGTTTGCCCCAGGCTGATGTAGTATTAAAAATCATAGGCTTAAAGCTTATGGTCAAGCGTGCTAGTTGCCCTTCTAACTCACAAAGATTCTGCAACCAGCAAAGGAATGCGCGGTCCATGACAACCTTAAATTTTTACTCCATGAAAATTAATTTATAACTGTTTGTAGGCGTATATCCCCACAAGGAATTACTATTCCATGACAATGTAGCTCCATTAGTGGCATATTATACCTTAATCACAGAAGACTAATGGATGTCTATACCCTCATCATCCTGTTGAGTGAGCACTTCACTAATGGTGGATGAGGAGACAGCATTTTACATAATTATTTTTTCCTGGAAAAGCTAAGATATTGCAGAACTGACCCTTATAAGAGCTGTACTAGATGTATTTAAGGTGTGGTGGCGCTTCTCAGTCCAAAAGAAGGGTGAGTTTCTTTAAGGGACAAAAGAGAAGTTTACCAACGAAGCTGAAAGTTTTATAAATTGTTGAAAATATCTGACCATCCTTAAGAAGATTTGACCATAACGCTTACTACTTGAAGTAGATATTCTTTACGGGTTCAACTTTGGCAGGCTGTGACTATATCCTTTGGCATCTATTTTTATACACAGAATAAATCAACTATTCCTCAAAGGAGTTGTATTCTTGGCTTTATTTTTAATTTTGCAGTAGTGAGTTGATGATACACTTCTTCAGATGCATAATGTGCTTTAACAGTTTGCAAGAAAAAGTTTTTATGTCAAAGTATGCTAGAATACAGAAAGCTTGAATTCTCTGAGGACATTATCCAATCCATTTTAACCTCACTGAGACATTACTTAATCTTTGAGGTATTCGCTTGGGTTATAATATGCCTTGTAAGGTAATTATGGCAAATTTCTCCTATTTTGACTTCAAAAAGTTTGTTCTTCAGAAATCCTGAGTTCATGCTATTGCTAAAAGAAATCTGGTGCTTCCCAAGAGATTTAGTGCATCATAAATTCGTGGCAAGGGGTACAAGTGTTTTTCATTATGTTGTTTAGCTTGCAGTAGTCTATCACCACTTGGTATGTTCTGCCTTTCTTCTTTAAGATATGCACTGGGGAGGCCCAAAGGTTTTAGATGGCTTCAGCATTCCTTGCTACAGAAGCTTCCCAATCTCCTTTGCCACCACCTCTTCCAAAGTTCATGAGCTACAAGTTTGTTATAGGCAAATGGGATCATGTTCCTTAGTGTTGATCTACTGGACTAAATCACAAGTGCATCCTAGGTCATGGGTTTCTACAGTTAAGATCCTATGGTATTTGTCAAACAAGGCTATTGCCCAATTCTTCTGGTATTCAGTAAGAACTTACTAGGTTTTACCTATGGACCAAAGGTAAAACAATTTGCAAAGAGTCACTGTGGAGACTAAAGATTCCATAAAACTAATTTGTGAATCCTTTAATCTCGCTGAACAAAAGATCATGTGAATGTATGTTACCACTTAGTGCCTTCATGTTATAAACAACCATGTTGTAAGATGTCCAACAAGATATTTTTATCTCGCTATGTCTGGGTAATACCACTACATAGTCTATATGAGGCTCCAGATACTAATGATAAAAAGACTAATTAATTTTTCATATTGTATTTCTAGTATGTGGATCTCAGCTCTGTGCCACACTTACCATATGTCCTGAGAGTATTCTATTAATGCAACTTGATTGTAAAAATACTCTTTGTATTCAAGTATATGGCTGGGTAGAACCCTGGTCTTCTGCCTTGACTGACAGTAGCATACAGGGAATGCCCCACCATTGTATGCAAAATTACATGGTTGATGCACCTGTTGTCATGAGATAAGTTTTTAGATTTGAGAATGCCCACATCATTCAGCTTACTAGATTAAAATTATCATCTGCTTTATCCTCTAGGGAAAATTGTTATAATAAACCCCATAGCAGATATGGGATTTATCATCATTTGGTAACTATTGTTGGTCTATTTCCTTATGTAATGTTAACTAAGTCACCAGATTGGATTCCACCAGATTACTAATGTTATGTTGGGGAGGGTTTCCCACAATGTTTACAAGTGATGTAACTATTAGTTTAATTATTAATATTTATGTTAACCTGTGCAAATCAATTGGGGAGTTTTTTCCAGTTGATAAAGGATTTTGGCAGTTGCTATGCGTTAACAGTGTTTTTTTTGGAAGCAACTTTCAGGTACCCTAAAGGGCAACGTGACCTGCTATTAATGAGTAAAAAGTACCTTAACTAAGAAAATTGCTATCTTAAAAAGGATAATCCGCTGGGGTTGGGTGAAGGCGTTAGGACATGCTCTTTAGGTAATCAACCCCAGGAGGGGTCTTTACCTAGTCAGCGGCAAATCTGACTAGACAGATGTAGTAAACTCCATTTCAGATGACTCATATGGGCTAAATTCATTGGCAACGGATGACGTTCCCAATTGGAGCATCAACAGAAGAGTTGGGTGCCAAATTCCCCTATATAAATCCCTTAAAATTATTTTGAGGCAGGCTTGATAAGTATAATAAATATTTAGACTGTTATAAATTCTATATTGTGATCTTAAGTCTAGAGTTTGAAGCACATTTTCCTTTGTTTATATCTGCTTTCAAGGTCTCTAGATCTCTTGTGTCAAGAGTGCAAGGGAGAAGTTCCCTTGTGACCATAAGTTGCCAACTCTAGGGAAAGATTTAAAGTGATAGGGGTTTCTTTGTCTGGAATAAGTTAAAGCACCTTCAAGTTATCAAAGAAGAGCTTCAGCACCTGGGATATTTATATAGGTTGTGAAGAGCTTTACTAGGAAGTAGTATCATAAGTTTATCAACCCACCTAATTATTATACTAATAAGAATCTAATCAACGCACATCTTACACCTGTGCAGTAAACGTATAAATGTTTACACAAGCCTTATTAATTAATTCAATGCGAATTTTCTGTCAAAAATCTCTGATATTTACTCTATCATGTTAAAGGTAGCCTTAGAATATCAAATAATCGCTGCTCATAAAAGTAGTTCATAATTCTGGTTTAGCAATAAAATAACTGACACCAGCACAGTGACCAAACTAGATTGTGATAAAGAGCTATGTGATTTTCCAGATATAGTAAAGTTAGGGCTGTCAGTGCCATACATTTCCATGTGTTTGATGTTTGGTTTTAGTGAAAATTGGATGCCATCTTGGTAGACATATTGGATGGGGTCCAATGTGATTTATCACCCAAGTTTCTTTTTTACTAAAAAAAGTAAAAGAATCACAATATGATTACTCAAAGAAAGAAGAAGTTCAATTGTTTATTATATGAAAAATTATTAATCTTTACAGTTTAAAAGCACTTTGACAGTTCTAAATTGACTTAGCCTCAGTTATCACATCTATTGAGATGCCCATGTTCACTCCTTCCAAGGACTGTAAATTTGTGGATGTGTTCTTCTAGTAAGTATCATTTGAGTCTTTGACAGGAATACAGCTTCTTAATATATTGGAGAGCTTCTTGAAACAAGGCTGTGTAAAATTTGAACAGACAATAACTCATTATACTTCAGCGGAAGTCTTCTGGTACAGAATACAGTCCGTAGGGGTACTAGGTTTGTTGTATTCACTTTTTTTGTATAAGACTTTGATGTTGTTGAGTCAGGAGAGATAGAGATTACTTTCTTTACTCCTATTAGGCTTTTCCAGGATCATTGAAAGATAACTGCACCATGTGTTCCCTACACTTATCAGAACAGTATTTTATGAAACAGCCCTTTTGGTGGCAATAATATAAAAATAAATAAGAAATATTGCCTTATTTAAACGTCATTTCCATTTCAGTTCTGGGGTTCATGGTTGGGCTATGAATGACTTTGGGTGGAAGACTCAGAGCACTGGCAAGGGAAAAAAAGCTTTAATATCATGTTTGAGGGTAAAAATGGGTATTAAGTGGTGTAAGTAATTGGTTATCATGAATATAACCTAGCTCATTGTAGGACAGGCGCCAATGCATTATAAAAGTTCTTGATATGTCTTCACTTCTGAGATCACTGCTAATACTGCTTTAATTACAATATATTCCCAGCTTCTACTAGAACATGTGCCTCCTGAGAGTAATGGGTGGCAATCTAATGAGAGTCTCATTGCGTTTAAGCTCAGCTGTGAGGAAGTTGTCCATGCAATAGGGCATCTTTTCAGGTACCTTATAGAGTTTTCAGTACATTTTTTCTATCCTACTAGCAAGAAATGGAACTGTTTTCTCAGAACAGGTGACTTTGTTGGAGCTTTCAATGTTGGTGAAGATTGTAAATATAGCTCAATGTCAGTTTGATAATTCTTCCACGGAAGAAGTAAAATTTAAACACGTGCATATTACCATCCAAATTGAAGAATTATTTTTAATGAGAATGTGCTCTCCCCCTTGTATACATGCGGTTTTGGCTTAAAATGGAACATCTATGAATCAGGGGAGGCCAAGCTAAAGCGAGGGGTAGCAAAGATGTGAAAAGGGGTGCCCTACTTGTTATCAAGATTAAATTAAGGTATTAACAAGTGCACAAGCGTAGTAATAAATATGGGAAGATTCTACCAAGAGAAGTCAACGTGGGAAAGGCTTACTTTTGTCTTTGGAACTGTCACTGGAGGTGGACCCATCACTGGATGTTTTGTTTATTTGAGGTATGCTGACCAGGGGACGTACATTACTGAAACTAAAAATTAGAAACTAAAAAATTAACTAGTTGGTTCAAACAAAACGCTCAAATAAGCGGATTAAGTGAACACTTCAAGCAAAACAATCAACCAGGTGGGCAGCGGAAACCGCTTATCCCTCCATGGCGGAAGGGGAGGGGGATTGGGGGCTCATCTTTGGCAGCAGATTCCTCCTCCCATAGTAGAGTGCATGTCAAGTCAGACAGTAAGGGCGCTGGGGCATCTGCGGCATGTGGTTCAATATTACTAATTATTGGTATTTCATGGAAATTTCCAGCTAGGTAAATGGCACTGATATATTCAGTTAAAGCTTTTTCAGCTTTAATGCGGGCATCTGGTAGTTTAATAAACGTGGCAATGTTGGTTTGGGTAATCTTAGCTTTTGGGCTCCATGCTATAGTTGCCATGTTCTGGATAGCATTGTTAACGTTTTTGTATAACTGTTTTACTGTAATTTTACTCTTTTGAGTAAGAGTTTTTGGGGATAACAGGAGGTGTAATTCCTCCTGTGAGCATCGCCACTGATTTGGCGACAGCTTTATGAAGGGGACGACAATCTGGTGTTGCAGCTGCTTTGACTGCAAGCTGGTGATCACTGCAAAACGATTCAGCGTTTGGCTGTGGGGTATATAGTCAAGGGGGTATTTGGCGTCCCATTCTGCATTAACAAACCGCACAATTTGCAGAGATGGTTCTTCAATGAGCTTACCTGATTCATCAATTTCAGCCAATAACTCCCATGGGCTTTGGTTGAATTGGATTGGGGAATCATCGTACAGTTGAGGTTTGGTTGATTCATTTAAGGAAGCATGGGTTCGAACTGGGATCTAATCCAATGCTTGATTGGAGGAATCATTTGTGGCATTGGGGCGATGAGGAGGCTGATTGGTGGCTGCAGGTGCAGCTGCAGCTTCTGGTTTTGGGGGTGGGGGAGGTAGGATTGTGCCCCATACTGGAACTTGTACAGGGTGGGCGGCGGATTGGAGGTCAGCGGATGAGTCATTTGATCTGTCAGAAGTGGCTAAGGAGGGGCACTTGTGTTTCAAGTGGTCCAACTCAAAACATGATGGACAGATCATCTGCCCGCCCTCAACGTGGGCCCAAGATGGATGGTCAGGCACTGAAGGAATAACAGTGTGAGGGGGAATTGACACAGCGATTTTATCAAATTCAGGGCTGATTGTGGCATATGCCCAAGGCCCAGCGATTTGTGTGTCCCCATTTGGGACCACAAATTGTAAGATGGGGTTGGAGCCATAGGCTGCAAATTTGTCCATCAGCTCCTGGTGGAGCACTTCAGGGGGGAGGTGAGTGGGAAAACCAGCAAATTGGACCACCAAAGTGGTGTCCGCTGGGAGCTGGGTCCAAGTTGTGGGGAGAGGGGTGCCATGGAATACCAGAGGCACAGTTGCTGCAGTGGCAGCATCAACTTTGCAGATGAGGCAGAGGTCAAAATACCCTTTGTAGGGGCGGAAATCTATAAATCTGGTGGGTTTCATTAACACCTGTGCCATTTCAATAATGGCTTGGTTGTGGTATGAGATTAGTTTCCCATATTCAACCCTTAGGCCATAGCACATGTTGCTCTGAGGGAGCACCAGGGGTCAGTAAGGTACCACTTGGGTATGAGCAAGATGGGCGTCGATATCCTTGGGAGGAACAAATTGTCCCATGGGTTTGGAATGACTGGGTGAACCAGTCCTAGTGCATTTTCCTGCCATATGGAAAATGGCAGGGGGAGTTTCGCCGCTGCCCCACACTGGAGCAGCTGGCGCAAAATCAAGGACATTGATGTAAAAACTACAATGGGCAATTTGAATTTGTTTTATTAATTTGTGTAGTTTTGCTTGGAAAGTTACGCCGAGTGGAAAGAGAGTTCTTTTGGACCCATCACTGGAGGTGGTTCTTTTATCATTGTTAACCTGCTGTGCAAAAAACCCATGAGGAGTGCTACCAACTTGTTATTAACACATTAGCATTGCAAGTCGCTGAATTTAAATTTCAGTTTATCAATCTTTGGGTGGCGTCTTGAGATTTTTCTTGGCATATGATTAATTCCATATGACCTAATCTACCAGGGCTTCATCTAAATACTCATAGCCAAGAGTTCTGGAGTATAACATTCTGAAGCCTAGAGGCTGAGTTTGATACTCATATAGGGAATGCCACTGAAAAAATATAGGTCAATGATTAGGTTGGTCATAGAAGTAAGCTCACACTTCATTGTGGTTTACTCCTTAGTTTTAATGTTTGAGGTAGCCTTGAGTCATGGGCGCTCCTTGGCCTGTATTATTCTGTGTAACTGATCCAGATGGCCAACATGATTGATGTACTCCAGGAGTTTCCAAATAAACTGTTGCCCCCGCCTGTCTAAGGCTTTCTACGACCCTTAGAGTTGGTTAAAGTCATCTGCAGCCAGTCTCTATACTTAATAAAGTGGCAGTAAATGGATTGGACTTGGGTGTAGATAAGTTTAATAGTAGTGTTGGTACTTGTGATCCAGCTGGACACCTCTTTTATAAAGCATTGAATGGCATCTCCGTAAATGTTGATGGTACATATCTTTTTGAGGTGAGAAATCTGAAAAATCAAACTTTTCTTTCTCGCTGCATACACTTTTGCAAACTATTCAATTCAAGACTGAATCTAGTTTGATAATCTCACAGAGGAGATTAATCTGCGCCCATGTCAGGGAGCAGTTGGGCAAGCAAGGTAAGAGGAGCAGGTGGATGGCCCGCGGCCTCCAACGTTCAAAAACGCCCCAGAGAATCCAGCGGAATAGACAAAAATCTTAAAAAAACTGGTGGTCACGATTTCCCCAGAGATACTCGCATGACAAGCATGATGCAACCAGTACATCAACATGCCACACTCCCAACCACTTTCATCGGTGGAATTTGGAGTCTGCGTGTATCTGGACATCCAAAAAACGGCCTTATGGGAAAAATTTTGTGAAGATGTACACAAAATTTTCCTGACCGCGGTGTACGTTGCACCTCACTCCATGTCATGAGGTTGGCTGGACCTAGGTTTCAAAAGAAAAAAAGCAGCAGATGAGGCTGCAGCAGTGCGCATAGTGGTCAACCTCCCCAAAGGGCAATGGGTCATCGAAACTAAATACACCAGATGGACAAAATCAAACCAAATTTTCCTCACGTTTGACTTTTTGTCTACTACGGTAAAACGTGACATTTTGGAACAACACCTGAAAGATGGTCTCGCCATATATGGCGAAATACAATCTTTTGATTTGCAATGCTTCACGCTGATGCCACACCTGTGCACCGGCAAAGTCATTGCAGTTCTGACCCCAACTGAGGAGATCGTGAAGGACCTAACCCAGATCCCGCACTCCACTTTTATTGATATCACAGGGCATACCACCCACCCATTCCGGGTGACCGTGGACAGCGCGCCCCCCATTTGAACCCACTGTGACGTGTTCAGCCATAAGGCGCACGCATGCCTCATCAAGGAGGGCATCACATTCCAAGAGCACCCCTCAGCGGCCATGGCCAACGGAGAGGTGCACTACAAACCAACCACAAGCACCAAGGAGGCTTTCCCATGGGGAGCACAAGGCTGCTACCTATTGGTAAAGCCTATCTCCCTGCAAGAATGGAAGAAGGCCAAGCAGGCCTGTAGGGCCGCGGCCAAGGAAACGGCCAAGGCCACCACCGCTATCCCACACTCACAACGCCAGGAGGACATGGAAACCTTTGCAGCAGAAGCAACTTGGGAATCCATCAACCAATCAGATTGGGAAGCCCATGCCAAGCGGGCCACTCAATCTGAGGATCTGATGGGAGACTTGATCACACCCAATCGTTGCACCCAAGCTCCAGTTGAAACTGACTTGGGACCTATCCCAACTGAAATTTTTTTTTGACCCACTCAACGGTGCACCAAACTCATCCGCACCACAAAAAATTTGTCTGATGTCAGGAAAACAAAAAAGTGAAGGCCAAAGCCAATGTGACTCTTTCCACAAAAATCAACAAAAACTCTTATAGTATTGCTGCTAACACCCACGCTGCTGTAAAAGCCCGTGGGGACCTAGAAGAGGCTGATGGCCCAGGGGCCCACCCCTCGCACCTAAGGTGCGATGGGGAAACCTTCACTTTAGGGATGTTGACTATTGCCGGACTCAAGGCCTCCCCATCCTGGGCTAGGAAACTGAGCTTTTATAACACAATTTACCCGTGGATATCCTGGCCATCCAGGAGTCCCACTGTCCACGAGGTTCCGAGGAAACATGGAAAACAATGCTCCTCCCATCCCTATCCTTTTGGTCAAAGCACTGTGGGGTGCTAATTTGGAAAAATAATTTCTCAAATTTGTATTCTCATAAACATTCCTAAATGGCCGAGTGCTCATCATCACCTTCTTGTGGGCCAATGTAGTGCACACAATCGTCAACATCTATGCCCCAAACAGTGCACACAAGCGTCGGGAATTTTTCTCGTTGGTCAAATCCTTCCAGATACCCCCTGATTCTTTCCTAGTCGGTGACATGAACTGTTAGCTAACCTCACCAATGGACCGGTGGCCTCCCTCACCCCACACCCCATAGGGTCACATAGAACTACGCGTTCTAAAGGCCACCCTTGGGTTAATGGATGCACTGCTGCGACATGCCCCGCTGCTTGAAAACATGACGCATCCCCACGTCCACAACAGCCAATTAAGGTCCATGACCTGCATCAACCTTATTCTAACGCCGGCAAAATTCCAACCCCACATCTCCCACTTCAAAACAACTAAAATGGAATTCTCCAACCACTGACTGGTCTCAATAACCTACCACCTACCTGTCACAGTTGCTAAGGCCCCACATTGGTGCAAAATCTGCCCCCAAGCTCGCATCACCAGGATTTTCCATGTGGGTGAAAGAGGCAACTTTGGCAAAAGAGTTTGTTGCACCATTTTGTGCAGACCCCATTTCCACATGGGCAACTTTCAAAGAGGACACCATCCGCCACTCTTGCCATCTCTCCTCCAGATGCTCACGAGCCACATCAGCGGTTATCTCACAAGCTCTGGCAGAATTGGCACACTTGGAGTCCAACATTCCAGCTACAGGATACAGCCCTGCATGGGGCCGGAAGTGGGTGGAGACAGCCGCCTACCTCAATGCACTCAAAAGGCAACACAAACATCGGGTTTGTGTTCAATACAGGGCCACATGCATCACAAAAGGCGACAAGTGCACCGCATATTTCTTTAAAAAAATTTTTGCACCACGCCAGAGCGTGGCCTGCACACAGGTGCAAAGATCGGATAATTCTATTGCAGATACAACGGCCAAAGTGGCAATCAATATGCAAAAATATTACTCCAAGTTGTATAAGCCAAACCAATTCAGCTGGCTGAAGTGGCGGAATTTCTCAACTGAGCTCATATCCGCATCTTTTTCTGATACCCAGAAATAATGAATTTAATTACTCTGAACAAATTATGGACAGCCATTCACGGTATGCGCCAAACTAAAAATGCCCAGGCCCAGATGGCATTCCATATGAGTTCTACAAAAATATTTCAATATATATCCCCACTTCTGCTTGCCTCACTTAACCAAAGCCTGTTGGAAATGCGCCTTCTACCAGGAGGACAGGAGGCCTTTACTGTCACACTCTTCAAGAAGGGGATAAGCTTGACTTAGCCAACTGGCGCCCCATTTCTCTAACAAACACAGACACCAAAATTTTAACAAAAATTATGGCTAACCGATTAGGGACTGTAGCATCTGCCACCATCTCCCCAGAACAATTCGGTTTCATCCCCAGAAGGTTGATTTTGGGATAACGTGCACTCTGTGACTAATGTATGTCAGTACACAGCCTCTGGGGCACTTGTATTCTTGGACCAACAAAAGGCCTATACTAGAGTAAACTGGGAATACCTAAGGGCCTGCCTCCATCAATTCCGTCTACCCCCTTGCTTCATCAACTGGGTGATGCTGCTCACAGAATCTGCAACAATGGCAGTGCGTGGCCCAGGCTTCCTAACGGAAGTAGTCCACCCTCAAAGGGGCTTATGACAAGGGGACCCCTCAGCCCACTCTTATACAACTTCAGCCTTGACCACTACTGCGAAATGTGAATGCCCAACTCACTGGGGTCCATGTGCCAGGCCAAGCCCCAGTCAAGATATTGGCGTTTGCAGATGATTGTGTGGTTGGGGAGTCTAATAATCAAGATGCACGCGTGCTTGAAGCTCTCATCCAGGAATATTCCCAGGTAAGCAACATGGCACTGAACTCCTTCAAAACCGAAATCATCCTCCTTGGTCAGTTTCAGAACTGCTGGGCCCCAGCAATTAGTTCCCAACCTGGCCCATCTGCTCGCCCATATCCACGCCTTACTAACAAAACACACACCGCTCCACTGGTGCTCCCTTTGTGCCACGTCCTACCACAGGACCGGTGCGCCATCTGGGCGTGTGGATGGAGGCAGGCATATATGCGTCAGCAGTAATGGAGTGCCATATTCTGGACAACGTGACAAAGCGAATCGCCTCTCTCAGAGACCACCCTACTTCCCTTACTGGCAAGGTTGTTTTAGCCAACTCTATGCTCCTATCCAAAGTCTGGTTCGGAGCCCACGCCATCCCCTTCTCCCCAAGCTTCTTCAAATCCTTGTATGCCTTGCTGCAAGGATGGCTTTGGTCAGGCCGCCCTCCACCAGTGCGGCTAGAGGTCATGTTTGGCTCTCATCATCATGGTGGCATGGGCCTGCTTGATTTCAAAGCCCATGCTGCCAAGATCCTGGGCACCTGGATCGCGGCCATCACCGTTCCTACACTCCCATACCAACACTGGTCCCGCGCAGCCTGCTCCAACTTCTCCTGAGCCTTGGGCCTCAACAATCCATCAAACCTCACTCCCTGATGAAATACCTCGCATCACACACATCGGTCACTGGTCCTCACGGGACTAAAACCCACTACAAATGAATCCTACTCTCCATGCGAAGCGCAGAGTGGAGAATTCATATTAGCGGACATACAACCCAAAGAGGCCGCCCCTCTCCTCAGTTCACACAAGAGGTACAAGGGCTACCCATCCATTATGGCGTGATCCCCATTCGACCCCATGTCCTATCCAGGGTGGACTACCTGGACATGATGGACATCCCTTATTCTAATGAGACCCAAAAAACAATCTGGAAATATGTACATCACCCTCTGTTGCAGCCTGAATTCCGCTCCCATGTGTGGTGCTGCCTGAGGCGAGTGTATTGTACAGCTGAGCGCTCTACTGCTTTACACTCATCCTGTGTCGTGTGCGGCCAGTATGGAACGCTGTTTCACCGCCTGGAGAAGTGCCCCACCTCTAAAGTGATATGGCGCGAAGTTCAACGTCTGCTGGGCCAGGATCAAACGCATCCCTTCAGTCTGTCAAGAGATATGTTTGCTCTATCAATGGCCTCCTCCCTTCCACCCTCCCTCCGTGCTCTGGTGGTTGCAATCGCCATGTGGACCATCCACACAATTGTCTTAGATGCCATTGCAGGCTCCACCCCCACCCTCCCAGAAACTGTCCACAGATTCCGGTCTCATTTGGTGGACCACTTTCAATTGTGGATGTTTGGATACCTCCCACCGCGTCGCTGACAGCTGGTCTCCTCCTGGTTCCCAGTCTGGTTCATCAAATCAGACCCCTTCCTCCACACGTGCTCAATAGTGGCTACGGCCCCTACGCACGTTCCCTCCCCCTCCCCATAAGTGACGTTCCCGCTGGCAACAAGAGATAGCATCGCTTCTCTGGGGTGCCTCCTGGTACTAAGTTTTGTCTCTTCTGAGTCATATTTGGAAGTGTCCGTCCCATGGTCAGCCTTCCCCGCAATAAATTTAAAAAATCTAAGAAATCTGAAAAATTAATCTGCCTATGTCCTGTAGGATCTCATCAATCAGTTTTTACACAATTTGGCCCAAGCTCCTGTACACATATGAAGCGCCTTGAGCATAAAAACCACCTCATACCTGACTTTTGAGAAGGCGCTGTCAAGTTTACTAGAAGAAGCCAGTTGTTGTTCTGTTGTGCCTGTGCAAAGTCTATCAGGTCGCAGATCTCAGCATTGTGGCGAGCTAGCACATGACAGAGCTGGCGGATGGAAGGTTTTGCATAGGAAGCAATATAATCCTTAGTGGCTTCTAATATAGTTTAGTCTTTTGGTCAAAGTTGTTGTAGCACCAAGGTAAAATATGTAATTCTTATATCATTGACATGATCCCTGTGATTGTTATATATGCTCATGATGTTTCCGCCAGGTTGTCATTGCACAAGTGGCAGCCTCTAATCTGCAATTCCAAAATTAAACTGAGCCAATTGGAAATGACATTTAGGTCCTTCCATGCTGTAATGATGAGTGTTCTGGGCTAACCACAAGGTATAAATGAGGTGACGCCTCTTCAGGATCAAAAGATGACTCTATGGTGAGAGAATGATGTCACTTTATCTAAAATGTCATATGCTATCCTGCTTACTTTGAGTCAAGGCCTAAAAGGTCTTTTGAAGGGATTGTAGAAGTAATCACGGCCAGATTTGAAACGTGTTTTTATGTTCCATTTGGGTCAAAGGTAGATTTAGGTTGCACTAGTTGAAAGTCTTGAGACCCAGCCTCTCTGCCTAAATTGCAGCAAGCACTCCTTCAGGAATAGAAAGGGTCCTAATAGCCCAATCATTACCCTTCTCCAGAAGTACAATATGGTTCATGTTGTAGAATGAGCAATGCATGCCACTTTTTCCCCTCAAGGGTCCTCCCTTCCTGCCCCCGCTTCTTATTTTTTGAAGAAGATAGAAGGGATTTGCAGGGCGATGGTCTAGTTCAGGGGTCTCCAAAGATTTAGGCTAATCCATCCTTGAACATTTAGTACAAAATAGATCCCCAAATGATATAACTCCTAACCATTTTCCGCCAAATCAGGTCAGATTAAATTAAAAGGGTCTTAGATCATTAACTCAGATTATCAAACACAACAAAAAAGTGTTTCAACTGACCTTTAAGTCAAAAAGGGACCATGCGACACAGACCTTTCAGATCTACTCTCTCCTTAATCTACCAACTGATTAAACCCAGAAATTCTAAAATTAACCCAAAAACATCAGTACCCCTCTCAACCCAGACTATCACCTTATGTATTGTAGGCCCTAGGCCAATAAATTGAACCTGCCTCTCTAAATCTCCTATCCCAAATTACAGCATCCCTTCATAGGGTCTGCTGATTGTACATCTCGTTTTCCTAACAGTATATTTAGTATATAAAATCTTTTTCTCACTGAATATCCGTGGATTCTTCATCAACCTCAATGTTCATCAAATGTCTAGAACAGACCTGGAGAAAAACCCTACTGTCTAGATTATGCTACTGATGATAATAAAGTGGGTCCTTTGATTTATAGTCCTATTGACCCAGCACAACTTAAATGATGTTGTATGCTTTCACATCTTAAATCACTGTGTACGATCTGCTGCAGAAAATGCAAGCCTTCATGACTTACACCCTCATTGTCAATCTCGCACTGACTTGGCATTATCTAGTGTTTGACACATCTCTATCCTTTTGTCAATGAAGCACCACAATTGCATGAGGTGCATTCATACTCTTGACTCACTGTCTACACTGCAAAATCACTCATATATAGTGATACCCTCCTTCTGATTAAAAATCTGATTGATTATGATACTTGATCTGTGCTCCAACATCACCAGCACCGCCGTACAACTGTCTGAATTAGATCAATTATTTTTTACTCCAACATTTATACCCAGTGTTGAAAAGAGGCGACTGCACAGGTTTGTGAGGGTTATAACACTTAGCTAACAACGCTTTCTGTTTGACGTCATGTATAGCAACCTAAACAAATTATAGCTCAGATAAAAAAGTGACATTGTTCACACAAGATATTTAGGCTATTGTTGTCTACAAAAAAATAAAACAATACTAGTAAAATCTAGTAAAACCAAGAACAAGTTAGCCTTATTAGTGATATTATTTTCATATATACATAGGTGACTCACGGAGATTTTTTGCTCATCTATCAGAAATTATTGACATCAGTCACTGACAACCATTCCCTCAATACCTTGGCATTGATCATGGCAGCCTTATACATTTTATCTTTGCTATCAATCGCCAGTAAATCTAATTAATAGATAAAATAAAATTATTTAATAACCTTGGCATCAACTGTCAGTTTTATAAAAACTTAGGCTACAAATGGAAATCAGTTACCCACCTATAAAAGTTATTGTCATTGGTTGCCAGAGTAACTTTACTACTATTCATTGACCTGAAGAATTTGACATTCATCTGGTCAAAACATCCATTGACTCAATCACCAAAGCTGTGATGATTGCGCCCACAAGTCTGGTAAACAAAGTCTATTGGGGGTTTGGCCCAATAAATCGTGAAAATCTGGATATTAAATTAACCATAATTTTTTCTTCAATTGATTTAATTGGTAAATCAGAGCATCCTCCATGGAAGCCTGAAAGTCATTAAAATAGCTCCAATTGATTGATTAACAAGTCAGAACCTCCTCCTCAGAAGCTTAAAATCATTGACACTTATTAATAGAATTAGAAAACATACCTGATTACTAAAAGCACTAGTATTGGAATGTATTGGATAAAGCATAACTTGGTTAAGATATCAACATATCCCTAGACTTTTTCAAATTATTTTTTCTGAAACGTCTTATAATGCAAGCTCCTTTGTAGATAAAAAGATAGGAGTCACAGTACCAATTCAACATAGAACATCATTGTTGACATGGCAGGTAGGTCCTTAGCAGCCTTCACATCCTATTGGCAACAGAAACCCAATGGCATCATATGTTGCCAAAAACTTAAAGGCAGAGCCCTTAAAGTAATCATGCAGAATTTATTGCAAAGGAAATGGTGGCATTAAGCCACATAAGAAATCAAACAGACATCCTGATATTAGTCAATTAATTAAATATAAAAATAACAATAATATTTCTGGTCATATTGAAAGTTGTTTACATGCTCTTAAGGAATTAGCGTGTATCCAATTCATTATTCGTCATCTGCAAGGTCCTTGATAGTATAGGCATACAATGCCAACTTTCCAACGACCTCAAAGGGTACAACTCAGAGCTTGTGCAACATATTTTGTCATTAAAGCCATGGGTGTAACAATAACTAACCCTATCACCAATTTTAAAAAGTCAAAAGATCTGTCAGCTTTGCATCTTCATATTCTTAAGATGCAAGCTTCAACTTGGGGATATTTGCATGGCAAGGACTTTAATCCTATAATTTTTG
The DNA here is from genome assembly GCA_022478985.1 of Massospora cicadina. Taxonomy (NCBI): domain Eukaryota; kingdom Fungi; phylum Entomophthoromycota; class Entomophthoromycetes; order Entomophthorales; family Entomophthoraceae; genus Massospora; species Massospora cicadina. Next base: position 26,091 of record JAKSZP010005475.1, read on the forward strand.
TCAAGCTCTCCAGATATTGTAAGGGCGTCATTTCTGGACTTGGTTCAAGAGTAGAATATAAAAATCAGGGGCAAACAAGCCCAACGGCCATACACTAATCCAGAAGGAGATTTTCCACTGATGAATGATAACTTGAACTATAAGCAAAAATTGCCTTCAACAAATATATTACCCAGCCAGAGGGTTACCAGCTACATGCTTTTTCAAGTAGTTGCTAAGGTACCATTTACCCTTTTACCATCCCATTGGTTTTTTTGATAAGGCGTCATCAGTAATTACCATATCCTCATCAACTCATTTAGTTTGGGCATGACATGTGTGGTAAAGCTTCTGCCGTTATCTGTCTGAATAACCTGAGGGCAGCCTTGCCAATAAATCAACTGCTCCATTATAAATTTGGCAGTATTGTTGGCATCTACTTTTGCTATAGAATGCATCTCTACTCAAAAATTCAAATGATCAATAGCACAATAATGTATTTTGATTTTGGTGCTCATTGTCAGACAATTATAAGTCCAATATTATATTAAGAGTGTTTTAGCTCATAATTTGGACAAAATTGGCCAAAAGACCCTGGTTAATTCTTGGTGGAAACATTGAATCAGAGTAACAGTTTTATTATCACTTGGACAAATAACACACATTTGGGCAGTCAGACTACTCTGAATCATTGGCCAAACCTGGGGATCCCTTCTGAGGTCCCTTCGCTTCATACTGCGTGGCTAATACAACCAAAACCGCGGAGACTAGCCCCTCTTATAAAGTTGAAGGGGGTATCACTAGGTGCAAAAAATTTCCCATCCAATGACAGGGTAAAATACATCAAAACCTTACCTCATGGGTCAATACTTATCAACAATTTATTGTTCCCTAAATGTGAGGCAAGTATTGACCATTGATAGGTTGCATCTCAATATTTCCTAATTTGAACTTTACTAAGCAATCTGAACTTTGAGCCTCGACATCTTAGATACTAATTATCAACTTATTAAAGGGGTTAATTTCTTATCTCCCACTGCAGAAAATAAACATATAAAAAGTATAATTTTCTACTTTTTATTGTTTATTTACTTTTACTATTATAATTGGTTTCAATCTCCCATCTGTTGGATTTAAGGTAAAAAAGCACCTTCGAGCATCTTCCCCATCTAAAAATATGACAAGTGGTGCTCATTACAGGGGACCTGTATACCACCAAAAGGCTGTTGATATAACAAATGACAACTAACCCGGTTCTAAGGCTAGCTGCTTTAGAGCAACAACTAGCCAGTGCTTTGTCTCGCCTCAAAAGGCAAAGCAGCACTCATTGCAAGGCCTTATGGGGGCTCCCCTGGTATCCATAAACCCCCTTTATGGATAAATTTACCCTGGTTGGGGGAAGTGTTGCTTCTTTCCTCTTTATGTATGAAGTTGTTATGGAAGGGGCAACGGACCAACTAAGAATAGAGTACCTCCTTCCTTGCTTGAGTCATGGCACTCAAGAGATAATGATTTCGCACATGGCCACCTTCAGCACCTGGGTGGAGGTGAAGCAAGCACCTTATGAGGAGTTCGGCTCCATTAAAAGTTTAGATATGCAAAAACATGCCTTTATGTGCCTTAGCCTGCAATATGGTGAATCAATCGCCTCTTTTGCTGAACGCTTTTACATTAAAGCTCAACCCTTATTACTTGCAAAAATGCTACCCATAGATGATGCTATTGTGGCTATCTTGACTGGCTTGGCGTCCCATCCTTCCTTGGAAAAGCACCACTCTTCTGTAAAGCGCTCATCTAAAAATTTATGAGACATCAAGGAAGCTTTGCTAGAGGTGACTACTCTCTATGAACTTGACTCTATGCAAGGGTCTCTGAGCCAAGCATCTACTCTGACCAATTTAGCCTCTACTACGGCTGCTTCCCTCTGGAAACCTGTTCCTATGGAGTTGCCGTCACAAACTGCTTCTTATTCCCATAACGATAATCAGATGGTAATGGCTGTGATGGGGCTTTGCTCCCCTTCATCTTCAGCTCAATTGACAAAAGCATTCTTTCCTTTACCTTGCCCACTTTTTTCTCCAGAGCAGCCTTCTCAAGTGGTTCCAAAGACTGCTCATAAGTCTAAACCCCTTTCTCAAGTGCTAATCGCCCCCACTGACAATGGGTTAAATGACCCAGTCACAAAAGCCAATCTGCCTGTTTCACAAAAACACACAGCCACTGAACGACCTAAAGCTGGCGTAGAAAAAGAATTTTCTCCATGACGCTATCTTACTCAACCTCTCAGCCAGCTAACTCTAGTTTGAAAACTATCTCTATGAGGCAGCACAAACCCCCTGCTTTGAAGGTCAAAAACCGAGCTTTGAAAATTTTAACGCCTTTCCCAAAAGTTAAGGTGGTGGAGCCACCCCAGGACCTATCATGCTATAAGGGAAGTCCTAAACCTACCTCACCCCCTATGGTCTCTCTAACCTGTATTGATAATACCTCTGATGAAAAATATGAAGGGGGTGGCGAAGATAGGGGTCACTATGTCTTAGGAGCCCCATATGAATTGGAAATCTGACAGGTTGAACCCTGATAGAGTGGATTGGACTAGGATCCCCCCAAACCCATCTTCTCCAAGTGTTGAGGGGTTTTGGGATCATTGACACTGCCAGTGACGCTGAAAAGTTTATTGCCACCTTGATCCGCCCAAACCAGTGTGTTCAAAACCTGCAGTCTATCTAGGAGAAATACCCTGAGACAGCCAAACGAATTGCCTTTACTCCAACTAAAGGAGGTTCTCGCTCTTTCCCCCTAACTTGGGTAGAACTTTAACTAAAGTGAAAGGCTTAGTCAATGGAGCGCGGGTTAGAGATATCCTTGGCACTGAGTCCCCAGTAAACGTTGTGTCTTCAAAACTCATTAAAAAGATTAAACTGGTCCACAATCTCGACTACACTCAAGAATTTGGGACTGCAGGCCCCAACAACACTTGCGCTATTGGGGCGTACTCTTCTCTTCTCATCCGTCTTTAAACTCATCTTGTAAGCTCCTGAGGTGGCATTAACTAACAATACCTATGATCTACTCACTGATACCCAGTTCATGCTCGAGTATGAAGGGATTAGTAACTTGAAGCAGGGCTATCTCTCCCTGCTTAACTATGAGGTTTCCCTGATTTTGACAAATGAGGAGCTTAATAAAAAGGATTATGTTTGCACAATTGTTTATCCCTCTTCTGCTTTATCACTATATTATACCACAACAGGACTACATACCAAACTGTTGCCATAATCAGTGGACGTCCTAGAAGGTCTTCCTTTCTATGATTCTGAAGAAGTGGTTATCAAGGCTGGTGAACAAAGGGTAGTTGACACGTTTACCTTGCAAACCCACATAACTGCCTTCTGCACCTAATTAACATTGATGGAGTTAGTCCTTTAGAGCCCAGAGTTTTGCCAGGGGTGTTAGCCCCTGCCTATCAACGACCTATCAACCTTCTGTTATGGAATCTCACCAATTAGTATATGGTTGCAAAAAAGCATCAGGAGATCGGAAGAGGCATGCTGATTCCCCTTGAGGAAATAAAGCAAGTTCACTGTATTGGATCTATGGTGGATATGGGTTTACCCGCCAACCATTCAATATGTACCCTACCTTCCGTTTATGTCTCCAATGAACTAACTCCATCTGAGCTGGAGAAAGGTCACACCCTGCTTGAGGCCTATAGCAACATTTTCTCTAAATCTATCACTGAGTATGGGCACATGAAAGGTTGGACTCATACCAATGACTTTGGTGATGCTCAGCCTATCTGATTCAAACCCTATCACAAATCAAAAGTTGAGGAGCTACAGATGCGTATGGAGCTAAAACAGCTGCTGTAAGCTGGGTTGTTGGTGCCTTCCCAAAGCCCCTTGGTCGTCCATACCCCTCTTGATAAAGAAGAAAAATGGAGGTCAACAGGTAGTTATGGACTACCATAAGCTGAACAACCTCACCAAGAAGGACAGCTACCCTATCCCTCATATTGACAACGCTCTGGCCCAACTCTCTGGTTCCAAGTTCTTTTCTGCCATGGACTTGGCTAGTGGGTATTGGCAGATGGACTTTTCTTCACGGTATCGGGAGAAGTGCGCCCTTATCTGCAGCGAGGGTTTGTTTTACCCACTTGGCTACCTTAGGGGTTGTGTAATGCGCCTGCTACTTTTCAGAGGGCAATGGATCATATTCTCCAGGACCTTAAGCTGAGCTGTGTGATTATCTACATCATTAACATCACAGTCTTCTCTAAAACGTTCAATGAGCATCTCATGCACCTAAGAGAGGTGTTTCAACTCTTATGAGCATCTAACATTAAACTAAAGCCCTCCAAGTGTACTTTTTATCTAGGAGAAGCTGTATTTTCTCATTCACGCCATATCTCAAGATGGGATACAGTCACTACAGGATAAGGTTGAAGCAATATCCAACATGCCAATGCCCAAAGCTCTTTGTGACATACAAGTCTCCTTGGGCATATTGGTGTACTATCATCAATTTATCCCAATATTCGCCCAGCTCAGTGAGCCCCTTATCGCCTCCTGGCTAAGAACACCCCTTCTATTGGGGTGCTGAACAAAAGGCTGCGTTTGAGACCTTGAAGGAGCTATTGCAAAAAGGGACAATACTCCGCCACCCTGACTATGGCAATCCCTTATGTTGTTCATGGATGCCTCTGATTATGCCGTTGGAGTAATCTTGGCTCAGTTAGATGAAAATGGGGTTGATCATCCCATGTCTTATTTTAGTAAAATGCTTTTAAAGGCTGAACGCAATTACAGTGTTACTGAGAAAAAGTTCCTGGCTGTCCTGACCACAGTTAAACACTACCAACCTTTCCTATATGGGGCATCCTATAAAGTGGTTACAGACCACGTCTCATGAAAAAGGTTACAAAATATGAAAGATCCTACTGGTCAGTTGGCTCTCTGGGCTCTTAAGCTCCAGCATTATGATATGACCATTGAGCATCAAGCAGGGACACGCCATATGAATGTTGATGGTTTAACACGTCTGCCTGTCCTTCACCTTGACAATAGTGAAGCTGGGAAGGTGCATGACCTCCTAATGCCTCCTGATACATGGGCTGATGAAGATGAACCCATACAAAAGATGTTAGAACGACATTCCCACAACAAAAATTTGGAGAACGGGAAGTTAAATAAGAAAATAGGGGTGAATTGGTTGCCCTATCTCAGACCATCAGAGCGAGTAACAATGATTTTGGAGTCCCATACCCTTCTAGGGAATAGTGAAGTATGAAAAACTTATGAGTGGATTAAAGAGCGATATTACTGGGAGGGCATCATGGAGACAATAACTGAAGTCTTGGATGCATGTTTGACCTGCAAGAAGCAATCTAGCTACAAGACCAGGTATCAGTATCAACCCACTACGCCTCAACAACCCTTTCACACCATAAATCTAGATGTGGTAGGCCCTCCACCTCAGACCACTGGTGGCAATCGTTATATCTTGATTGGTATCAATCATTTTACCAAATGGGTTGAGGCTGTGGCTCTTCCTGCTCAAACTGCCAAAGCTATAGCCACGTTCCCACATCAAAATATATATTTTTGACATGGTTTTCCTCAGGTCCTGCTCTTTGACAATGGGAAAATTTTACCTCCTGAATGGTGAAATCCTCGTTACCTCCATAGGCATGCAACAGCTCTTTCTGCCCCATACAATCCCTTGATCAATGGTAATGTGGAAAAATCCATTGGGACACTGGTCTTTATTTTATGCAAAGTGGCCACTTCTGACCCTCTTCACTGGGATTTTTACTTACCCAGTGCTCTCATGGCTTACTTTATCAGCTATCACCAGATCCTTAAAATGTTGCCATTCCAAGTATTGTATGGGCGAGAACTTAAGGTGACAGCATTACTAGCAAAAGATATCTTCTCTGATAAGACTGATCCTGAGCAAGCTATGAAGAAGTTAGCCCAGCACATTATCCAGTTGCAATAAGAAGCGAGGACTAACATGGCAAAGACAGTCACCAAAGAGGGTCAAGCATCTAATGAGCTCTGGCCTCCTCTACCTACCTTCCAAGTGTCAGACTTGATGCTATACTACCATAATCATATCACTCCCAGAAGTGAGAAGCTCGGGTCTATCTGGATAAGCCCTTTTGTCATCACTTATAAGTGAGGGGCTGAGTACTCTATAAATATTCTGTCTACCAGAGTTAACATTAACCATGTCCATGGCCAATTCTTGCGCAATTACTCTTCCCCTAACACTCTTGAAGGGGTAATGTCAGACAATTACAAGTCTGACATTTTAATAAGAGTGTTTTGGCTCATAATTTAAACAAAATTGGCCAAAAGACCCTGGTTAACTCTTGGTGAAACCCCTTGAATTGGGGTAACACTTCTATTATCACTTGGGCAAATAACACACATTCGGGCAATCATATTGCTCTGAATCATCAGCCAAACCTGGGTATCCCTTCTGAGGTCCCTTTGCTTCATACTGCGCGGCTAATACAACCAAAACCGCGGAGACTAGCCCTTCTTATAGAGTTGAAGGGGGTATCACCAGGTTCAAAAATTTCCCATCAAATGACAGGGTAAAATACATCAAAACCTTACCTCATGGTTCAATAGTACCTATCAATGATCACATGTTCCCTAAATGTGAGGTGAGTTCTAACCAATCTGACAGTTCAAATCTCAATATTTCCTAATTTGGACTTTACTAAGCAATCCAAACTCCGAGCCTTGACATCTTAAATCTAATTATTGACTTACTAAAAGGGTTCATTTCCTATCTCTTAATGCAGCTAATAAGCATATAAAAATAAAACTTTCTAGTTTTTATTGTTTATTTAATCTTTTTATTATAATTGGTTTTTATCCCTCATTTGTAAAATTTATTTCAAAAAGCATCTATGAGCATCTTCCCCACCTAAAACTCCAGAACTCTTGTAGAATGCCCTACCACGTCATGGGAGATTGTGTGCCAAGTGAACCCATGCTCACTTGCTGAAGTGGTTGCCTTCTTATAGAGCTTGTGGGCCTGACAAATAACATAGCAAAATGTTCCAAGACAACAAAGCTAAGGGATTCCCAGTATTACTACCATTTAACCTGTTCTAGGGTTTTCCACAAGCCTTTCTGTCCAGTTATATTATGAGTTGCATTGATAATTGCGGTTCATTTTGATGGCTTTTGAAACAGAAGGGAGTTTTTCTACAACGATTTAGAACAATTGACCTTAACAACCTATATATTTTACATTGACCTAGTCAATGCCAGCTGAATTTTGGGGGTTGGCCCCCAATATTCCTAGAAGTATCCTCTCATATATAAATTGTCTGCTTCACCCTGCAAAAACAGAATGGTTGGCAACCCTAAAAATGCATCTAAATTTTGATGAAAAGTACCTCCTCAGTACATGGTCTCAAAATGTATGATTGAAATTTTATGGCCCAATGGGCAACCTCCCTTCAGGATCTTTTATGTTATGCAGACGTCTCAGCGAAGGATGATCTGTCACTAACATAAAAGGGGCTCCGTGTATTTATAATATGAATGCTTACAGGCATATATTACCGCAAGGCATTCCCACTCAGTCACAGTGGTGTTCACTCCTGGTTACTCAGAGTATGGCACATAAACTACAGGGTGTTCATTGCCAACCTTGTCTACCTGACTTAACATGGCACTGACTGCCATCAAGGATGCATCTGTTTGGATTTTTAATGGCCAAAATAAAAATTTGAGTTATGAAATTAAAGAATTATCATCAAATACATTCCAAGAGCATCAAAAGAGCCCTGGGCTTTTCAATTCCGTGCAAAGCCTTTCTTAGGATCCTTTAGTGGCAGAAAAGTGACTCAGATATGGAAGCAAAGCTCTTAATAAACTGGCAATAACGGCCAAACATTCCTAAAAATACCTGCACATCTTGACACTCTTCAGTTTAAATGGCCTGATTCTGCCTCAACTTTGGGTCTTTGAAAGCGTAAAAACGTTAGCGTTTACAATAATACTCAAGCATTCTATAGCATTTCTAAAGAAGTGCCATCTGAGGGTTTATTTTCAAAATTTTGTTCCTTTAATTTTTAAAATTCTTTCAAGTGTTTGAGGTGATTTTTAAAAGTGTGACTAAAAACATTGATATTATCTAGTTATACAAAAACGCATGAAAAATTAAGGTCATCTAACAAGGTATCCTTTGCTTATTGGAACATTTCAGGCGCATTGCAAAGACCTTAAACCTCCTCATCAGTTAATATAGCCCTTAGGGTAATGATTGCACATTTTCTTGAGCTTTTTTGTAGGTCAATTTACCAATACCTGGATATAAGATACATTGCTGAAAAAAATTGAGCCCCTATTAAGCGTTCAGGATAATCATCTATCTGTGTTAGCGGGTATGAGTCCTTTTTCATTATTTTATTTGTCCAATGGTAACATGATGACTTAATTAGATTATCATTCATTTTCACAAACAAAATTGGAGTTCCCAAGGGCTGGAAGACATAATCAATAACCCATGGGTAAGTAGTCTGCAACTTTGTCAGCAACTATGGCCTCACTTTCCCAAAAACATCTATTGGCCACATATGTATTGAAAGTTGACCCTAACATTAAATTTATGAATGATATAATTGGTGCACCTGAGGCCACAATCTTGTGTAAACACCCAAAATATGTGTCTAATAATTTATGGACTTGATCCTTCTGCTCCTCTGATAACTGACATGATCTCAATTAATTACAGCAAAAACTCCTGGTAGTTCAGGTCATCTGGAAATCCCATCTCATTCATCTGGCAAAATTTATGGAAGGATGAATTTTCGTAGTAGGAACTAAATGAGCTTAGGCCACTACTTGATTCTGTTTTATCTGTATTTTATTATCCAATAGGTTGGTGACCAGTACTTGAATTTCATATGAATGGGGATTAAAATCCCAGATGCAACATGGGGTTCAGTTCTACCCTTCTGCCATGGTAAGTGGTCTTCACCAGACAGATATTCAAGAATTTCAAAGTAAGCTGTTTCCTCTGATAAACTTCTCCTTAGAATTAACAACCATCACTTTAGCTCCCTTCAGGAAACATTTGATATTCTTCAATTTGATCTAGTGGCGGCCTAAAATGGTGATTATATTGATGATACTTTACTGGAATGACCCCACTTTGAATACCATAATAATATACTGCTTCTCTTACCCAGGGTGGATTCCCATTCCTTTTTATAAAACAGCTGCAAAGTTTGGCCTATAATTTTAGAATATTTATTGAAGATCACACTGAATCCAATGATATCACAGGAAACCAAAAACAATTAATTATTCATGATTCTGAAGAGTTAAACTATCACCAGTGCTGTTACAAGGAGTGATTCAAACTGTAAAGGCAAGGCATTATATGTTCTCTTAAAGTAGTAGTTTACAGGCCAGCCATTATGTAAACCTTATTATGGTCCACATCAGGTGCAAGCCTTAAATTTGTTAAATAACTTTGTTGATAAAATGTTGATTAGAGCTCCACTATCAATGATGGCTCAAACCTTTACTCAATTTGCCCAAGTATCAGCATAAGCGCACTCGGAATAAGAGATAACATTGTTTACTTGAAAATTAAGGCATTATTAGCTGAATCAAAGGATTGGGAAAGCTGTTAAGCCACATCAGGGAATCTCTCCTCAATGGTGGCCATTAGAATCATTATGTTAACATCATCCAAGGTACTGCTACTGACCTCCATGTGAATTTTTTTGGCTTGAGGCTGCTTTAAAAAATGGTTGCGCCCTTTTCAATCATTTTAGGCTTATTTACATTTGATTTTGAATGAGTAAAAACACGTATTTCATCGTTTATAAACAGACGTGTTCCATGCAGCTGTTCTGCTAAGTCAGAGAAACTTGAGCATAGGCGAAAATAGACTGTTCCCTGTCTATTAAGCCTGATCTTTTCCCGCATAGGACACTTGATTATCATCATATACAACCACATTAATCCTGTCCTTTTTAGTTCATCAAAACTGTGAATTAAGGAAGTTCTTGGCACACTTAAAACAAGATAATGGAATTCTTAAATTGGCCATCTTGAGGCTCTTGAATGAACTAATCCTGGCACCAGGGTTGGCTAATGTAGTTATTATTGGGGGGTTTACTTGTGTAATTTTTATTGCCAGTATTGGCATTATGGTAGCTTCTCTTTGGGCATCAATGGTAGTTCCACAGAGCCATCTTTTTTTCTACTAAATGAGATATCATGTATCTGCATTAAAGGAGGAGATAATGGCCTGATTCAGATCTCTATGGTCTCAAAGTGACACTTTCATTACAATACATGCATCAAAATTGATCATAGCTCCCGCCTCAGTGAGTATCTGGGCTTCTTTATAGAACTTGTCAGCGAAGGTACAATGGACTCAAATTTTTAACTGGATGCCCATGAATTCCTGTTTTAAGTTGGCGATGTGCTCAAGCTGCTAAACTCAACATAGTGACATCTTTTGCCTCACTATAGTTCCACTCAGTGGCGGCTAATCATGGTATAGAGAAATTCTAACTCTCAGTATCAAGATATTTGATCATGGTAGCAGCCTTTTGGCAATACCCAAACCCTACCATGGTCATCTAAAAATGCCTAAAGAATGCAGGAACATTGCTCCTCTTAAGTTCTTGCAGCTCTAAAGTTGGCCAAAGTTCAACATTATTGAGAGTATTTTTGCCAAAAGTTCCCTTATGGCTAGGGACCTCTAGCTACTGATGTGGGACGCCATATGGGATAAGCGTCAAGATTACCAGGTGCGATTTCCAGGCTGCCATTACTGGGTTCAGCAGTGCTATAATCACTGGATGAAGAACCTTCTCTAAAAGGTTCATATCTGACCCTTTAGGGTTTCCTTACAATGTCCTGGGGTGCCTTCCTACTTGAATAGCTTTCCTAAACATGGTCTTCTCCCGTTTCTTCTAGCTCAACTTATAAGTCTTCAACTTCTGATTCTTCCTCAACATTTCCTTTACTCTTTGGTAGGTTGGTGAAGTTTGTTGGCATTTTTGTCTATTAATTCCACTAGTAGAATGACTTAAACTTACATTTCAATTATGTCCAAACCCTGTTTCATCATACTACCTTCTATGGCATTAATCTCTCCATCAAAACCACTCCTCGCTTAATGGATACAAAATTCTAAAACTATTTATTCAAGTCCTGATAACTAGGCCCAAACTCTCTTACTTCAGCCTGGTTCAGAGCCTTCATAATGATTACTAGTAGTTGCAGTTTCAAGATTTTTTAAATATTTTTTGCTGCATAATGAGATAATATATTGACTTATAGTTTTTACATTGGTCCCCATCCCAACATACTCCAAGTCTACTCTCTTGGGGGATCTGCACTCACTACTTCTACTTAGCTATTTCCCCCTTCACTAGATGGTTTGCTGCTCATACTATTGACATCTTACTACTAAAAGACAATGTTAGCTCAGAAACCCCTGTAGTGAGCACCAAAAGTTTGAAAAATGGTGACTGCACAGGTTCTCAAGGGTTTTAACACGTAAATGAAAAAATTTTCTGTTTAACAGAAAGCACATACTAAGCCAATAATGGTTCAGGTAAAATATGATCTTATTTGCTTAAACTATTTAGGTTACATTGCCTGCAATAAACAAACCAATACTAGTAAAATCTAATAAATAAAGAACAATGTAACTTTATTAGTATTATAATTTCCAATTTACATAGGTGAAGCATAGCAATTAATGCTCACCTATCATAAATTATCAGCATCAGTTGTTGACAACCATTCCATCAATTGCCTCAGCATCAAATCCTGCCACCTAAAGTCAATTTTTTAACAGCAATTGCCAGTAAATCCCATAATACATAATATATTTGATTGAACATCCTCAGAATTAATTGCCAGAAATCCTAAAAACTAGGCAACAAAGGCAATTATATGAATGTTTTTGCCAAACTTCTTGGCACAGTTGGAAAAAAAATATTACTCTATTCATTTACCTGCAGCTTTTGACAAGCTATTGGTTATAACTTCCATCAACTCAATTCCCAAAGTTGTGGCGATTAACCTGAAATTCTGGTAAACTAAAAGCTATCAGGGATTCAGCACAACAGGTACCTAGAATTTAGCACAATACCTCATAAAGTCTGATCACTGATTTTTTAATGGTTGGAAAATCTCAATTTCAAATTTCAATCCTGCCTTCAATTTAACGCCAATCTTTGATGCCAAACATATGTTAATGTGAGGTTAGGCACTTGATGTAGTTTTATTTCCACATCTAACTAACCAATTAAACTTTGATTCATAGAAACTCAAAGTGATTAAAAAAGATGAAATGTTAGGTTAGGTAGCAAACTTAAAAAATAACCTCGTTTATTTATTAACAAATAAAAGGCCGCCCTTGAGAAGATCCTGATAATTAGGCGTTATAAGTGCACCAAGTAAAATGAAGAGTAATTGGGAGTAATCAAGCCCCAAAAACACAAGTTTTGTTCACCTAACAAAAGCTTGATGCATTGCAACCATCCAGGTAAGAAAAGTTAAGGGTGGACTTAAAGCCATAAGAGTAACCCAAGCTTGGGGTGAAAAATTCAAAGATAAAATTCCAAACTTAAGTTTAGAAAGCGCAGGCTTGACCTTTTAAATCCAACCAATAGAGTGCCTCAACTGCACCATTCTTTAAGCTCATAAGAGCTTAAAGAATGATTTAGGAGTGGCACAGCCCAGTGCTAAACTCAAAAACAACAGTAAATCCCAAAAGCAATTTGACCCATGAATTTTAAAATTTGAACTTGACTTAAGATGTTTCTTCGTGAGAAAGCCTGATTGTTACACTACCTCCCTGCTAGAGAAGGGCCCCAGAAGAGGGTTCCATAAAGTGGGAGGCTGCCACCATGAGGGCTTCCTGGTAAAAGTTACCTCAAGCCCCAGGAAAAGTTACTTAGAGTAATCCTGGACCTCGTGGTGAGGCACAAATGGCAAGGGCAAGCTGGTAATGGGTTTCTAAAATCAGCCACCCGAAGCAGAGAAGAAATCCCTTCACATGGCTCAGATGCACTCCTTCTCACGCTCCCATTAGTGATGGTCTTCATCCTAACTGGGAAGGCGCTTTCCCCAATGGGAACATAAGAGAGTTTGTGGTTTAGCCCAGCTGGAGGCTACCCCTCCACAGGGTGGACTGTCCAAGGGTGAGGGAGTCCTGCTGGACCAGGTCTCCTTGGTGCCAACTGAATCCCTAGTGATGGAAAGCCCATTAGGATTTCACGCTGACAATTGCTTTAGGTCCAGGGTTGGCCATCAGTCACCAGCTACCTCCAGTGCTAATTGCTTGACAATTGGGACCTAAGGCGACCACTGAGATCAGCCAAACTCGGGATTGGTGGCGCACTGACCTCTCACTTGAGTTTGAAATTATGTAACAGTCAAAAACTCCAGGTTTAAATTGCCACCCTGCCTTGGTTCAAAACCAATCTTTGATGCCAAACAGATTTCCAACGCGAGGTTGACTATTAGGTAAGTTTAAGTACCAAATGCAACTAACTAATTAAAATTCTTATTCAGGGTAACTTAAAGTGAGAAAAAAGACACAGTAGTCAAGTGATGTAGCAAACCCAAAAATTAGCCTAATTTTAATTATTATCAAATAAAAAATGACACCCTTGAGCAGATACCATTAATTAGGTGTCACGAGCACACCAAGTAAAATGCAGAGTAATTAGGGGAGATCAAGCCCTAAAAACCCACTTTTTTGTTCACATGACAAAAATTTGATATGTTGCATCCCGCCAATTAAGGCAATGTAAGGGTGGACTTAAGGCCAAAAGAGTAATTCATTCAGGAGTATAAACTTAATAAGAAACTTCTGAACTGAAGTCCAGAAAGTGTGGGATCGCATTTTTAAGGTTGCCCTCCCTGGGTGACTCACCTACACCATTCTTTAAGCTCTTACAATCCTATAGAATGGTTTATAATAGGCACAGCCAAGCGCCAAATCCAAAAGCAATTTAACTTTTAGTAAAAATTAAACCCAAGTCAAAATCTAACTATCAGGAGTATACCCAATAGTTACAGAATAAGTCATAAAAAATCCCTCAATTGACATAATTGCTAATTTAAAGCTTTCTTACTGGAAGACTAGAAGTCATTAAAATAGCTCCATTTGATTAGTTGCTAAGTTAGAGCTTCCATATTGGAAGCCCAAATGCCATCAACACTAATTAATAAAAACAGCAATAATCCTCAATTAGTAAAGAACTAGTATCAGGACAAGTTGTAAAAAGCATAAACATGTTGAACCCAACACCAAGAAACCCTGCAATCTTAGTCCCTATCCTCAATATACCACTGGAAATACTTGCTCCCTTGAGTCAGATAACAAAACTTGATCTTTGTTCAACGCAGTTATATGTCCAACTTAACTAAAGTCCTGCAACCATGAAACTCAGAAGATTTATTATCCTATGCATGTACAACCTCTAAGCTTTCCCTCATTCCAACCATCTGGCTTTTCATATGGGGCCTTTGTTACGTTTCTGAACTACTACTTTTTGCATGTTTTTTTATTTTATTTGAGGTGTTCTGACCTGGGAACAATACCGCACTGATTAATGGGAAATCAAATAAATGAGAAAGGAGGAAAAAAATTTGGAAAACCTCCATGTGCGGCGTATGATAGGACAGGAACTCTATGGACCATCTTTGCTATTTGCTATCTCTGTTTAAAGCATTGGTGTGCAACGCCAACACAGTTATAACTGTCCCTTCTCAAAGTTCCTGTACTGAAATTAAACTTGGGGGAGGCAGTGGTAGAGGTGCTTTTGCATGTTAACTGAAGAACTTTTTCCTCAAAATCTCATTGGCAGATGTGTCTCTGGCCTCCTAGTATTTCCACTGAAGTTTGACTCACCATGACTGAAATCCCTTTTATATTTTCATTGGCTGTTTCCATGACACTAGTGGCCCCCTATAGTAACAACCCCTGTAAAAAGTCCGCATATGCGCCCTAAGAGGTTCTATTGTCACTAGATAAAAGATTAAGATATTAGGATTGCTACCCCTCCAGAAGGTGAGGATAAGGTAAAATAAAAAACAGAGGAAGTTATTTTTATCAGTTGGCAGTCTTGCATTTCCAAGCTCCAATGCAGATTATATCAAGATATCCACATGTCAGCTTTGCTGAAAAACTACTTTACCATCACTATATCTCCTATAGGCTGTCCCAAGATTTATGTCAAAAAATCCAATTGATATGACAGCACAGTTATTCCCTTGAGTTGGACTTAAGCTTCCTAGTCAGTTGCTGTATTAATAATAGCCATTCTTGAAGCATAATAACTATTTAGAAGTGAATTATTGATCCTGTTCCCAATATGGCCAATCATGTGTATACTTAGTACTAATCAGATTGTGGTGGACACCATGAACTGTTTCACCAATTCTTATTTTAAACCACCTTTGGTGACATTAGCAAGCTAGAAAGTTATCAGAGTTTATTAGATTAGAAATGTAGAATCTTACCATAATGGTGACAAATAGGATTTTTAATAATTGGTTAAGTTTATCATTTTATTTGAATACTGACTTGTTAACAGGCCAAATGAACTCTAGGCTGCAGATGTGGCAGATTATTTTTATCATATAAAACTTTCCAAAGAAAACTAATATTCTTACCCTTCTGGACTTCTGTATCAAAAGAGACTTCTCCTGTAATTAGTTAAGTTTTCAATAGCTGGCAGATGACTTATTCTAGCCCTTTACTACTCTTAAGCTCATTCTAACAACCGTTCAATTGTTTTATTCTCACCCTGAACAGTATAGGTTAGTTAGTTGCACAGTGACATCCCATAATAATCTTCCAGCACCCTCTGCTGGGTCTGATTAGTGGTATGCTAATTTTTTCCTGGTTTGATATGAGGGAGTATATTTTGACTCAGATAAATAAAACCTTCTTGTGTAACTCTATAACTGTTTTTGGTGAACCGCTTGGTAAAATTTTATTGTGTGGAATTTGTATAATAGATTAGGTGATTAAGAATGATCTTCTATGTTATAACATTCAAGTATGTTGGGTTTGCATAAATGGTATGATCTAAGACTTTTTAGCAGGAATAAATAGTGAATGGAGAGTAGATGATTTAATATTTTATTTCACTCTATAAGGGATATAAAAAGAGATCTAAACTTATAGCTATAATATCATATTTAATGCCCAGGAAGTAGACTTAATTGAGTCTTATTTATAAGTTTTAAAGTTCACCTGCAGCTTTGCTTGCATAAAAGAAAATATATTTATATACCAATAAAAGTTTATCTTCATAGATATATATTTTTTGTTTATAATGATATTAAGCAAAGAGTCATTAGAAGATAGAAAACTATAATTATCTACAATAATCAAGAAATTTTTGACTGTATATAAAATTTGCTTTAGAGTTTTTTATTTAATTCGAGGTAAGCTGAACAGGGGACAGACATTACCAAATATATGTGAAACTAATAGAATAACTAAGAAATATAAAAATTGGGCACCCCAGGGTACTCAAGTTACCCCTGTTGCCAGCGGGACTGCCAGGTATGGGGGTTGGTGCACTACTCCAAGGGGTTTCCCCTGCTATGGAGCAGGTGTGAAGGAAAGGGTCTGTGTGGAGGAACCAGAGGGGAACCATGATTCTATGAGCTCTTTTTGTCTTGGTCTCATATATTCATAGAGCCAGGCTTGGAAGTGCTCTAGTAATTGAACATGGAATCTGTTAATAATCCCATTAATGGTTGGGACCATGCCCTTGAACGCATCTAATGCAATTGTGTGTATTGTCCTCATTGCAATGTGTATTTTTAGGGAGCAGAGGGTAGATGGGATTGGTGACTCAATCTGGAGCGCAAATATACTCTTTGATATCAAATTTGCTTTAGATTGATATCTAATTTTAAATATAGTTACTTTAGATTATAAACTCAAATTTCCATTGGTTTTATGTAGAAACTTTTAATTGGCTGCATAATTATAGTCTATAAAATTTCTTATAAAACTCTCAATCAATCAAATACTGGTTTGCTATAATTAAAAAACAATATTATAAGTTACAGATAGTAAATTATACTCAATATCTCACATATATAAATATACTATTAGTTTTACCCATATTTACATCAATTTTAGCATAATAAAAGCTATAAAGAGTTAAAAAGATATGATATATATAGAGAGTTTACCTACTACTATTAACAACTATATAACCTTTTGTTTTATAAGACAAGAATATATAGGTATTTAAATTTTTTATCATATAGAAGAATTGATATTTAAAGAAAAAAACTCTTTATTTAAAGCCTGTTGTAGTTAGATACTTATATTCAATGATTTAAAAACTAAAAACTTATCTAACTAATATCAGATATTAAGTTATTAATATGCTGACCCTCAACTTTTCTTTCTCGTTGCAAACACTTTTGCAACCCATTCAATTCAAGACTAAATCTAGTTTGATAATCTTATAGAGGGGATTAGTCTGCGCCCATGTCTGGGAGCAGTTGGGCAAGCAAGGCAAGAGGAGCAGGTGGAAGGCCTGCGGCCTCTAACGTTTGAAAACGCCCCGGAGAATCTGGCGGAATAGAAAAAAATCTAAAAAAACTGGTGGTCACAATTTCCCCGGAGATACTCATGTGGCAAGCACGATGCAACCAGTACATCAACATGCCACACTCCCAGCCACTTTTGTCAGTGGAATTTGGAGTCCATGTGTATCTGGACATCCAAAAAACGGCCTTATGGGAAAAATTTTGTGAAGATGTACACAAAATTTTCCTGACCATGGTGTATGTTGCACCTCACTCCATGTCACGCGGTTGGCTGGACCTAGGTTTCAAAAGCAAAATAGCAGCAGACAAGGCTGCAGTGGTGCGCATAGTGGTCAACCTCCCCAAAGGGCAATGGGTCATCGAAAACCAAATGCACCAGATGGATAAAATTAAACCAAATTTTCCTCACATTTTACTTTTTGCCTACTATGGTAAAACGTGACATTTTGGAGCAACACCTGAAAGATGGTCTCGCCATATATGGCAAAATACAATCTTTCAAAATGCAACGTTTTATGCTGATGCCACACCTGTGCACCGGCAAAGCAATCACAGTACTGACCCCAACTGAGGAGATCGCAAAGGACCTAACCCAGATCCCGCACTCCACCTTTATTGACATCGCAGGGCACACCACCCACCCTTTCTGGGTAAACGTGGACAGTGCGCCCCCCATTTGCACCCACTGTGACGCGTTTGGCCATAAGGCGCATGCATGCCCCATCAAGGAGGGCGTCACATTCCAAGAGCACCCCTCGGCGGCCATGGCTAGTGGAGAGGCGCACTACAAACCAACTGCAAGCACCAAGGAGGCTTTCCCATGAGGAGGCACAAGGCTGCTACCTATTGGTAAAGCCCATCTCCCTGCAGGAGTGGAAGAAGGCCAAGCAGGCCCGTAGGGCTGCAGCCAAGGAAGCGGCCAAGGCCACCACCACCATCCCACACTCACAACGCCAGGAGGACATGGAGACCTTCATGGCGGAAGCAACTCGGGAATCCATCACCCAATCAGATTGGGAGGCCCATGGTGAGCGGGCCACTCAATCTGAGGATCCGATGGGAGATTTGATCTCACCCAATTGCTGCACCCAAGCTCTAGTCAAAACTGACTTGAGACCTATCCCAACCAAAAAAAATTTTTTGCCCCACTTGATGGTGCACCAAACTTATCCGCACCGCAAAAAATTCATCCGACGTCGGGAAAACAAAAAGTGAAGGCCAAAGCCAATGTGACTCTTTCTGCAAAAATTAACAAAAACCCCAATAGCGTTGCTGCTAACACCCGCGCTGCTGTGAAAACCTGTGGGGACCTGGAAGAGGCTGGTGGGCCCGGGGCCCACCCCCTTGCACCTAAGGTGCAAAGGGGGAAACCTTCACTCTAGGGACGCTGAATATTGCCGAACTCAAGGCCTCCCTGTCCCAGGCTAGGAAACTGAGTTTTTTACAAAACAATTTACCCGTGGATATCCTGGCCATCCAGGAGTCCCACTGTCCACAAGGTTCTGAGGAAGCTTGGAAAACAATGCTCCTACCATCCCTATCCTTTTGGTCAAAGCACTGTGGGGTGCTAATTCAGAAAAACAATTTTTTCAAATTCACATCCTCAGAAGCATTCCTAAATGGCTGAGTGCTCATTGTCACCTTCTCGTGGGCCAATGTTGCACACACAATAGTCAACATTTATGCCCCAAACGGTAAACACAAGCGTCAGGATTTTTTCTCATCGGTCAAATCCCTCCGCTACCCCCCAATTCTTTCCTAGTAGGCGAAATGAACTGTTGGCTAACCTCACCAATGGACCGGTGGCCGCCATCACCCCACGCCCCACAGGGTCACATAGAACTACGCGTTCTAAAAGCCACCCTTGGGTTAATGGATGCGCTGCTGCGACATGCCCCACTGCTTGAAAACATGATGCATCCCCACGTCCACAACAGCCAATTAAGGTCCATGACCCGCATTGACCTTATTCTAACACCGGCGAAATTCCAACCCCACATCTCCCACTTTAAAACAACAGAAATGGAATTCTCCAACCACCAACTGGTCTTGATAACATACCGCTTACCCATCACAGTTGCAAAGGCCCCACATTAGTGCAAAATCTGCTCCCCCCGAGCTCACATCACCAGGATTTTCCATGTGGGTGGAAGAGGCAACTTTGGCAAAAGCGTTTGTTGCACCGTTTTGCACGGACCCCATTTCCACATGGGCAACTTTCAAAGAAGACATCATCCGCCACTATCACCATCTCTCCTCCAGGCGCTCACGAGCCACATCAGCGGTTATCTCGCACGCGCTGGTGGAATTGGCCCACTTGGAGTCTAACATTCCAGCCACAGGATATAGCCCTGCATGGGCCAAAAGTGGGCGGAGGCAGCCACCCACCTCAATGCACTCAAAAGGCAACACAAACATCGGGTTTGTGTCCAATACAGTGCCACATGCATCACTAAAGGCGACAAGTGCACCGCATACTTCTTTAAAAAAAATTTTGCACCACGCCAGAGCATGGCCTGCACACAGGTGCGAAGATCAGATAATTCCATTGTGGACACACTGGCTGAAGTGGCAATCAAAATGCAAAGATATTACTCCAAGTTATACTGAGCTGAACCAATTCAGATGGCCGAAATGGCGGATTTTCTTGACTGAGCTCATATCCACACCATTTTCCGATACCCAGAAATAATGAATTTGATTATGCAAACGAATTATGGACAGCCATTTGTGGTGCACCAAACTGAAAATGCCTAGGCCCGGATAGTATTCCATATGAATTCTATAAAAAGTATTTCAAATATATATCCCCACTACTGCTTGCCTCACTTAACCAGAGCCTTCTGGAAATGCGCCTCCTACCAGGAGGACAAGAGGCCTTCACTGTCACGCTCTTCAAGAAAGGGGACAAGCTAGACTTAGCCAACTGGCGCCCCATTTCTTTAACTAACACAGATACAAAAATTTTAACAAAATCATAAATAACCGTTTAGGGATTGTAGCATCTGCCACCATCTCCCCAGAACAATTCAGTTTCATAACCAGAAGGTCGATTTGGGACAACGTGCACTCGGTGGCCAATGCATGCCAGTCCTCAGCCTCTGGGGCACTGGCATTATTGGACCAACAAAAGGCCTATGATAGAGTAAACTGGGAATACCTAAGGGCCTGCCTCCATCAATTCCGCCTACCCCCCAATTCATAAACTGGGTGATGCTGCTCACAGAATCTGCAACAATGGCAGTGCGTGGCCCAGGCTTCCTAATGGAAGTAGTCCGCCCTCAAAGGGGCCTGCGACAAGGGGACCCCCTCAGCCCACTCTTATACAACTTCAGCCTTAACCCACTACTGCGAAATGTGAATGCCCACCTCACTGGGGTCCATGTGCCAGGCCAAACCCCAGTCAAGATGATGGCATTTGAAGATGATTGCGTGGTGGGGGTGTCTAATAACAAAGATGCACGCGCGCTTGAAGCCCTCATCCAGGAATATTCCCAGATAAGCAACGCGGCACTGAACGCCTCCAAAACCGAAATCATCCTCCTTGGTCAGTTTCAGAACTGCTGGGCCCCAGCAAGTAGTTCCCAACCCGGCCCATCTGCTCGCCCACATCCACGCCTTACTAACTCAACACACACCGCTCCACTGGTGCTCCCCTTTGTGCCACGTCCTACCATAGGACCAGTACACCATCTGGGCGTGTGAATGGAGGCAGGTGGATACGCGTCAGCAGTAATGGAGTGCCATATACTGGACAACATGACGAAGCGAATCGCCTCTCAGAGCCCACCCTACTACCCTCACTGGCATGGTTGTTCTTGCCAACTCTATGCTCCTATCCAAAGTCTGGTTCAGAGCCCACGCCATCCCCTTCTCCCCAAGCTTCTTCAAATCCCTGTATGCTTTTCTACAAGGATGGCTTTGGTCAGGCCGCCCTCCACCAGTATGGCTAGAGGTCATGTTTGGCCCTCATCATCATGGTGGCATGGGCCTGCTTGACTTCAAAGCCCATGCTGCCAAGATCCTGGGCACCTGGATCGCGGCCAACACCGCTCCTACACTCCCATCCCAACACTGGTCCCACGCGGCCCTCCCCAACTTCTCCCAAGCCTTGGGCCTCAACAATCCATCAAACCTCACTCCCTGATGAAATACCTCGCATCACACACATCGGCCACAGGTCCTCACGGGACTAAAACCCACTACAAATGAATCCTACTCTCCATGCGAAGCGCAGAGTGGAGAATTCGTATTAGTGGACATACAACCCGAAGAGGCCGCCCCTCTCCTCAGTTCACACAAGAGGTACAGGGGCTACCCATCCATTATGGCGTGATCCCCATTCGACCCCATGTCCTATCCAGGGTGGACTACCTGGACATGATGGACATCCCTTATTCCACTGAGACCAAAAGACTATCTGGAAATATGCACACCATCTTCTGTCGCAGCCTCAAGTCCACTCCCATGTGTGGCGCTGCCTGAGGCGGGTGTATCATATAGCTGAGCGCTCTAACGCTTTACACTCATCCTGTGTCGTGTGTGGCCAGTATGGAACGCTGTTCCACCGCCTGGAGAAGTGTCCTACCTCTAAAGTGATATGGCGCGAAGTCTAACGTCTGCTAGGCCAGGATCAAACGCATCCCTTCAGTCTATTAAGAGATATGTTTGCTTCATCAATGGCCTCCCCCTCCCACCCTCCCTCCATGCTCTAATGGTTTCAATCGCCATGTGGACTATCCACACGATTGTCTTGGATGCCATCGCTGGCTCCATCCCCACCCTCCCTGAAGCTGTCCACAGATTCTGGTCTCATCTGGTGGACCACTTTCAAGCGTGGATGTTTGGATATCTCCCACTGCGTCGCTGACAGCTGGTCTCCTCCTAGTTCCCATTCTGGTTCATCAAATCAGACCCCTTCCTCCACACGTGCTCAGTAGTGGCTACGGCCCCTTCACACGTTCCCTCCCCCTCCCCATAAGTGGCGTTCCCGCTGGCAACAAGAGATAGCATCGCGTCTCTGGGGTGCCTCCCCTGGTACTAAGTTTTGTCTTGTCTGAGTCATATTTGGAAGTGTCCATCCCATGGTCAGCCTTCCTTACAATAAATTAAAATTAAAATATGCTGACCCTCTGTTAGGTTATGTTATATTATAGCAAATATCAAAATAGATGTAAAAATAGGAAAACTGATATTGGTTTGGTTTTTATTTACATTCCTTATGATAAGAATATTTATAATTATTAATAGAAGTTTAGTGTATAATGGTTTATTATCACACTGCTATGAGTTGAAAAGTTTGATTTAAAATCAGTTTATTAGATTCCAACATTACTAGGGACATGTTTAGATATTCCTAGGGATTTATTACATAGATATATAACTATATATATAGAAAACAGGTATTTGAGACCTTAATTTCAATTTTAGAATAGCAGGGGTTGAAAGCAAGTATATAAATTTTAGATTGTTACCCATTTAGAGCTGACTTAATTTTTACAACTTTACTCAGAACATGGGTATAACTTGAGGTTATTTATTGTATTTAAAAAGGAGGTTTTTACAATAGCTTTATTCTTTTAAGCTTATCAAGGCTAAATAAAGTGCTGAACTTTGTGTTGAGTACCTGCTAAATGTATAGAGTTTCACAAATTTATTTGATAGTTTCTAAGATTACTGAAGACAACTTAGAACATAGAGCTTTATTTATATAAGGATCTGTTATGGTAACTTTTCAGCTTAAAGATTAGATATGGAGTAAATAGGGGATAAAGAATAAATACATAAGCTGACTGCTTGTATACCTAACTTATTTGTGATATCTGAAATTTAATAGTCATACTTGTAATTTATATGAAACTACTGACAATATCGCCATTAATAGAATTGTATCAAGATCTAAGGAGCGGTAGCATAGCGGGTGGTTCCTGCTAAACTCTGGGTCAGGTTTTGATTTACACAGGTTGAAACCAGCACAGACAAAAAAAGCTCAGCATGGTATATTTGTCTCAAGGTCAACCTGCCTCATTATAAAAGAAATTTTATTGTATTAAGTTCTCTGATGATAAGTCAGTATGGACATAGAAAGATCTTTTGTCTGCATACTGAAACTTAAGATGTGGTATACAATCAACTTCACATGTTAAAAATTATTCTGATAAGTTAAAAACTTAATTATGTAGGCTATATATATACACCTATTATAAAAAGTATTATAATTACGTAAGGCTACAAAATTATGCTAATGAAGATCACCAATAAGATAATTAGTAATAAAATATAAAGTTGTAAATCTGGTGCTTTAGATGCATAATAATTGCACCAGGTTTATTATCATATTACATCACTTATCTTCTCTGCTAATTATTTTTATTCACCATCTAGTACTATATACTATGAATGTTTGCCACAGTAAAGCTTACATTTAGCTTAGAAAATTATATGTAGATGAATGAAGAATTTAGTTTTGGTTTAGTAGAGATTAATTTAACGTAGTTGTATAGTATGTCTCATGTCATCTGTAGCTAAACTTGATACTGGGAATAAAAGCATAAATTACACCCACAAACTAAAATACATGATTAATAAATGGTGAGTATAAACTTTTCTTTCTCGTTGCAAACACTTTTGCAACCCATTCAATTCAAGACTAAATCTAGTTTGATAATCTCATAGAGGGGATTAGTCTGCGCCCATGTCTGGGAGCAGTTGGGCAAGCAAGGCAAGAGGAGCAGGCGGAAGGCCCGCGGCCTCTAACGTTCAAAAACGCCCCGGAGAATCTGGCGGAATAGAAAAAAATCTAAAAAAACTGGCGGTCACAATTTCCCTGGAGATACTCGTGTGGCAAGCATGATGCAACCAGTACATCAACACACCACATTTCCAGCCACTTTTGTCGGTGGAATTTGGAGTCCGTGTGTATCTGGACATCCAAAAAACGGCCCTATGGGAAAAATTTTGTGAAGATGTACACAAAATTTTCCTGACCGCGGTGTACATTGCACCTCACTCCATGTCATGCGGTTGGCTGGACCTAAGTTTTGAAAGCAAAATAGCAGCAGATGAGGCTGCAGCAGTGCGCATAGTGGTTGACCTCCCTGAAGGGCAATGGGTCGTTGAAACTAAATGCACCAGATGGACAAAATCAAACCAAATTTTCCTCACATTTGACTTTTTGCCTACTACGGTAAAACGTGACATTTTGGAGCAACACCTGAAAGATGGTCTCGCCATATATGGCGAAATACAATCTTTCAAAATGCAACGTTTCATGCTGATACCACACCTGTGCACCGGCAAAGCCATCGCAGTTCTGACCCCAACTGAGGAGATCGCGAAGGACCTAACCCAGATCCCACACTCCACCTTTATTGACATCGCAGGGCACACCACCCACCCATTCTGGGTAACCGTGGACAGCGCGCCCCCCATTTGCACCCACTGTGACACGTTCGGCCATAAGGCACACACATGCCCCATCAAAGAGGGCGTTACATTCCAAGAGCACCCCTTGGCGGCCATGGCCAGCGGAGAGGCGCACTACGAACCAACTGCAAGCACCAAAGAGGCTTTCCCGTGGGGAGCACAAGGCTGCTACCTATTGGTAAAGCCCATCTCCCCGCAGGAGTGGAAGAAGGCCAAGCAGGCCCGTAGGACCGTGGCCAAGGAAGCGGCCAAGGTCACCACCACCATCCCACACTCTCAACGCCAGGAGGACATAGAGACCTTCGTGGTGGAAGCAACTCGGGAATCCATCACCCAATCAGATTGGGAGGCCCAAGCCGAATGGGCCACTTAATCTGAGGATCCGATGGGAGATTTGATCTCACCCAATCACTGCACCCAAGCCCCAGTTGAAACTGACTTGGGACCTATCCCAACCAAAAAATTTTTTTGCCCCACTCGACGGTGCACCGAACTTATCTGCACCGCAAAAAAATTCGTCTGACGTCGGG
Source organism: Massospora cicadina (assembly GCA_022478985.1). Classification (NCBI taxonomy): domain Eukaryota; kingdom Fungi; phylum Entomophthoromycota; class Entomophthoromycetes; order Entomophthorales; family Entomophthoraceae; genus Massospora; species Massospora cicadina. Next base: position 51,625 of record JAKSZP010005475.1, read on the forward strand.
AAAACAAAAAGTGAAGGCCAAAGCCAACGTGACTCTTTCTGCAAAAATTAACAAAAACCCCAATAGCGTTGCTGCTAACACCCGCGCTGCTGTGAAAGCCCATGGGGACCTTAAAGAGGCTGGTGGGCCAGGGGGCCCACCCCTCGCACCTAAGGTGCGATGGGGAAACCTTCACTCTAGGGATGCTGAATATCACTGGACTCAAGGCCTCCCCATCCTGGGCTAGGAAACTGAGTTTTTTACAAAACAATTTACCCGTGGATATCCTGGCCATCCAGGAAACCCACTGTCCATGAGGTTCCGAGGATGCTTGGAAAACAATGCTCCTACCATCCCTATCCTTTTGGTTGAAGCATTGTGGGGTGCTAATTCAGAAAAACAGTTTTTTCAAATTTACATCTTCAGAAACATTCCTAAATGACCGAGTGCTCGTTGTCACCTTCTCATAGGCTGATGTTGCACACACAATTGTCAACATTTATGCCCCAAATGGTGCACAAGAGTGTCAGGAATTTTTCTCATCAGTCAAATCCTCCCGCTACCCCCCAATTCTTTCCTAATTGGCGACATGAACTGTTGGCTAACCTCACCAACAGACTGGTGGCTGCCCTCACCCCACGCCCCACAGGGTCACGTAGAACTACGCGTTCTAAAAGCCACCCTTGGGTTAATGGATGCGCTGCCACGACATGCCCCACTGCTCAAAAACATGACGCGTCCCCACGTCCACAATGGCAATTAAGGTCCATGACCCGCATTGACCTTATTCTAGCACCGGCGAAATTCCAACCCCACATCTCCCACTTCAAAACAACAAAAATGGAATTCTCTGATCACCGACTGGTCTTGATAACATACCACTTACCCATCACAGTTGCAAAGGCCCCACATTGGTGCAAAATCCGCCCCCCAGAGCTTGCGTTGCCAGGATTTTCCACGTGGGTGGAAGAGGCAACTTTGGCAAAATCATTTGTTGCACCGTTTTGCGCGGACCCCATTTCCACATGGGCAACTTTCAAAGAAGACACCATCCGCCACTATCGCCATCTCTCATCCAGACGCTCATGAGCCACATCGGCGGTTATATCGCGTGTGCTGGCGGAATTGGCCCACTTGGAGTCCAACATTCCAGCCTCAGGATATAGCCCTGCATGGGGCCAGAAGTGGGCGGAGGCAGCAGCCCACCTCAATGCACTTGAAAGGCAACACAAACATCGGGTTTGTGTCCAATACAGGGCCACACGCATCACTAAAGGTGACAAGTGCACCGCATACTTCTTCAAAAAAATCTGCACCACGCCAGAGCGTGGCCTGCACACAGGTGCAAAGATCAAAAAATTCTATTATGGACACACTGGCCGAAGTGGCAATTGAAATGCAAAGATATTACTCCAAGTTATACTGAGCTGAACCAATTCAGCCAGCTGAAATGGCAAAATTGCTCAACAGAGCTCATATCTGCACCATTTTCTGATACCCGGAAATAATGAATTTATTACTCCGAATGAATTATGGACTACCATTCATGGTGCGCCAAACCGAAAATGCCCAGGCCCAGATGGCATTCCATATGAGTTCTGCAAAAAATATTTTAAATATATATCCCCATTGCTGCTAGCCTCACTCAACCAAAGCCTGTTGGAAATGTGCCTCCTACCAGGAGGACATGAGGCTTTTACAGTCACACTCTTCAAGAAAGGGGATAGGCTAGACTTAGCCAACTGGCGCCCCATTTCTCTAACAAACACAGACACCAAAATTTTAACAAAAATCATGGCTAACCATTTAGGGACTGTAGCATCTGCCACCATCTCTCCAGAACAATTCGGTTTCATCCCCAGAAGGTCAATTTGGGATAACGTGCACTCTGTGGCTAATGTGTGTCAGTCCACAGCCCCTGGGGCACTTGTATTCTTGGACCAACAAAAGGCCTATGATAGAGTAAACTGGGAATATCTTAGGGCCTGCCTCCAACAATTCCGCCTACCTCCCCGCTTCATTAACTGGGTGATGCTGCTCACGGAATCTGCAACAATGGCTGTGCGTGGCCAGGTTTCCTAACGGAAGTAGTCCATCCTCAAAGGGGCCTGCGACAAGGGGACCCCCTGAGCCCACTCTTATACAACTTCAGCCTTGACCCACTACTGCGAAATGTGAATGCCCAACTCACTGGGGTCCATGTGCCAAGCCAAACCCCAGTCAAGATGATGGCATTTGCAGATGATTGCGTGGTGGGGGTGTCTATTAACAAAGATGCACGCGCGCTTGAAGCCCTCATCCAGGAATATTCCCGGGTAAGCAACGTGGCACTGAACGCCTCCAAAACCGAAATCATCCTCCTTGGTTGGTTTCAGAACTGCTGGGCCACAGCAAGTAGTTCCCAACCCAGCCCAGCTGCTCGCCCAAGTCCACGCCTTACTAACTCAAAACACACCGCTCCACTGGTGCTCCCCTTTGTGCCGCGACCTACCATAGGACCAGTACGCCATCTGGGCGTGTGGTTGAAGGCAGGAGGATACGCGTCAGCAGTAATGGAGGGCCATATACTGGACAACGTGACGAAGCGAATCGCCTCTCTCAGAGCCCACCCTACTTCCCTCACTGACAGGTTTGTTCTTGCCAACTCTATGCTCCTATCCAAAGTCTGGTTTAAAGCCCACGCCATCCCCTTCTCCCCAAACTTCTTCAAATCCCTGTATGCTTTTCTACAAGGTTGGCTTTGGTCAGGCCGCCCTCCACCAGTACGGCTAGAGGTCATGTTTGGCCCTCATCATCATGGTGGCATGGGCCTACTTGACTTAAAGCCCATGCCGCCAAGATCCTAGGCACCTGGATTGCGGCCGTCACTGCTCCTACACTCCCATCCCAACACTGGTCCCGCGCGGCCCACTCCAACTTCTCCCAAGCCTTGGGCCTCAACAATCCATCAAACCCCCACTCCCTGATGAAATACCTCGCATCACACACATCAGCCACAGGTTCTCACGGGACCAAAACCCACTACAAACGAATCCTACTCTCCATGCGAAGCGCAGAGTGGAGAATTCATATTAGTGGACATACAACCTGAAGAGGCCGCCCCTCTCCTCAGTTCACACAAGAGGTACAGGGGCTACCCATCCATGATGGCGTGATCCCCATTCGACCCCAAGCCCTATCCAGGGTGGACTACCTGGACATGATGAACATCCCTTATTCCACTGAGACCCAAAAGACTATCTGGAAATACGCACACCATCCTCTGTTGCAGCCTCAAGTCCGCTCCCATGTGTGGCGCTGCCTGAGGCGGGTGTATCGTACATCTGAGCGCTCTAATGCTTTACACTCATCCTGTGTCGTGTGTGGCCAGTATGGAACGCTGTTTCACCGCCTGGAGAAGTGCCCCACCTCTAAAGTAATATGGCGCGAAGTCCAACGTCTGCTAGGCCAGGATCAAACACATCCCTTCAGTCTGTCAAGAGATATGTTTGCTTCATCAATGGCCTCCCCCTCCCACCCTCCCTTCATGCTCTGGTGGTTGCAATCGCCATGTGGACTATCCACACGCTTGTCTTGGATGCCATCGCCGGATCCATCCCCACCCTCCCTGAAGCTGTCCACAGATTCCGGTCTCATTTGGTGGATCACTTTCAAGCGTGGATGTTTGGATATCTCCCACCACGTCGCCGGCAGCTGGTCTCCTCCTGGTTCCCAGTCTGGTTCATCAAATCAGACCCCTTCCTCCACACGTGCTCAATAGTGGCTACCCCCTACACACGTTCCCTCCCCCTTCCCATAAAGTGGCGTTCCCGCTGGCAACAAGAGATAGCATCGCTTCTCTGGGGTGCCTCACCTGGTACTAAGTTTTGTCTCGTCTGAGTCATATTCAGAAGTGTCCATCCCATGGTCGGCCTTCCCCGCAATAAATTTAAATTTAAATTTAAATGAATGGTGAGTATATAGTAGATAGCCCTATATTTTTCATCTTAACAAATGTGGAAAAAATCTATGCATGATCAATATAAATACATGGTAAATTGATCGCTTATATTAAATAATTTTAGGTTGAAACTCACTATCTAATGCTGTTTTTGGTCTCAGATAGATACAAAATTTCTAGCGTTCATTCTACAGGTATTAATATTATCTTAAGTAAACTGGCAAAACGTTTATGCCTGATATGAATAAACTTATTAATTAGTCTATCCTTACCTATTCTCTATTGAATTATTTTACATCTACAAGCTTAGTAGACAACAATAGAAATTAATGAATACATTTTTTAGCGCATAGCTCTTGCAAGAGAAGCTTGCTGTCAGAGATATGATTAAAGACTTGCCCCTAGGAATAACGCAATGTAACTTGTTCAATCAAAAAATATTAAAGTGCTATATAATTATATATTTTATCAGCATTGGTGACTATGATAGTAAGATTATGTAGATTACTAAAAATTGAAAGAAATCTATCAAATTTTTGTCAATCCATAAACAATTTAATAGCTAAAATTTACTTGCTGCTAATAGATATAAGATAATTAAAGGTCATATTACAATCTATTACTTCTACTCAAATTTAGGTCAAGCTATCTATGGTGATTAATAGTATATCAAGATACCAGAATTCTGAATTTAGTATAGTCACTATAATAATATAGAAACTTTTGACAAACAGAGACTTGCACCTGGCTGGCGTTGAGACTCAATCAATATTTAGATATTTCACTAGTAAAAGGGTTTACCAATCAGAAAAATGGAAGTTTTTTAAAATTTTAACTGAAATGAACTCCTCTACCATTTAGGGCAAGACAACAGAGCAATAAGTTACATACATATATAATAACTGAGAGCTTAAAAGTTTGAATTTTTCTATATTTAATTTTATCTATTCTGCACACCATATGCTCAAATCAGTCAAGTATCAACACTTTCACTTGCATAGACAAAGCTTCCAAAAATGCAAACTTAGTCTTATATATCTTTGCTCATATGTAGAGTTAGCTATAAATTATTTACTAATCTTAACCACTTTTTTACCTCTTAGTTTTTAATATATCATAAACATGTTGACAAACTGATTGCAATAACAGATTAAAACTAAGTATAGAAAGGTTAAACAACTATTTTAATTGAAGACCTATGGTGTAAAATGGTCTCTCAAAGATATTTAGCCTAAAGAAATCCCTCTAAAAACTTCTTGTTATTAAACTCTAATTCATTTAAAAATCTTATAAAATTAATTGAAGCTCCTTACAATCTTTTAAAATTGCAGTAATTATATGGTTTCATATTATCCAAGACAAAAAATAATTACCTTTATTATTGTAAGATTAAGTTGTATAACCCCTTTCACTTAAACCTCTCTCTACTCAGCTTAACTTTCTGAGCAGTTTTATCTTGGTAAACTTAAAGCAAACACTTAATCACACACCAAAGTCTTACTCCAATGTCATCAGATCCCCGCTGACTGTCCCAGCGTGGGGCAGCGGTGAAACTCCCCCTCCATTTTCCATCTAACAGGAAAACGCGCTTGAACTGGCTCGCCCAGTTATTTCAAACCCTTGGGATTATTCATTCCTCCCAAGGATCTCAATGTCCATCTCACCCGAACCCAAGTGGTGCCCTGCTGCCCCCTGGTGCTCCCCCAGAGCAACATGCATTTTTGACCTTAGGGTCAAATATGGGAAATTCTTCCCCTATGATGACTAAGCCATTATCAAAATGGCTCAGGTGGTGATGACACCAGCCTGTTTTATAAACTTCTGCCCCTATAAGGGGTACTTTGATCTTGACTTCCCCTGTGAAGCTGATGCAGCCACTGCAGCAACAGTGCCATTAATTTTTAACAATATTCCCCTCCCAACAACTTGGACCCAGCTCCCAATAGACACCACCTTGGTGGTCCAGTTCACTGGTTTACCCACCCACCTCCCCCCAAAGTGCTCCACCATGAGCTGATGAAAGGTTTAGCAGTCTACAGCACCAACCCCATCTTACAATCTGTGGTCCCAAATGGGGCCACACACCTCGCTGGGCCTTGGGCATATGCCACAATTAGCCCTGAATTTATGAAAATTTCTTTAGCAATTCCCCCTCATGCCACCATCCCATCTGCCCCTGACCATCCGTTCTGGTCCCATGTTGAGGGCGGATGAACGATTTTTCCATCATGTTTCAAGTTAGACCACTCAGAACATAAATGCCCATGCTCAGAAACTTCTGCTGACGCCGAAAGTTTGCTTGATGCCATCAATCCACCGCTAACCCCATGCCAACTCCAACATGAGGTATGATCCTACCCTCCCCTCCAATGCCTGATGCTGCAGCTGCACCTACAGCCATCAATCAGCACCCACCTTGCCCCAATGCCACAAATAATTCATCCAACCAAACATCAGATTGGATCCCAGTTTGATCCCATGCATCTGCAAACAAATTGAACAAACCTCAACCATATACTGAATCCCCAATCAAACCAACCAAAATCCATGGGAAATATTGGATAAAATCAACAAATCAGGTAACGTCATTGAAGAACTGATGCTGCAACTTGAGCGGCTTTATAACGCAGAATGGGATGCAAAATTACCACCTCAGAAATATGTCCCACAACCTAACGCCAAACCGTTCTACAGCAACCACCAGCTTGCAGTAGAAGCAGCCGCCACACCAGATTCCCGTCCACTTTACAAAGCTGCCACCAAATCTGTGGCTGCACTTGCAGGAGGATTTCCACCTCCCATCATCCCTATAAATTTACTGCACAAAGTAAGATCAACATGAAAACTTTACACAAAAATGTCACTGAAGCCATCCAGAATGTTGTAACAGTAGTATGGAAACTGAAAGCAAAAATAACCTGAACCAATATTGCCGCGTTTGTTAAATTCCCAGATGCCCGCCTCAAAGCTGAAGATGCTTTGGGCAAATACATAGTTGGTATAATGATGGCTGGCAACTATTTGGAAGTTCCAGTCAAACAAGGATATCAAACCCCATGCTGCCAATGCCCCCACACCCTTACTATATGCCTTAACATGCACCCTACTCTGGAATGAGATGAATGCGGCTGAAGATGAGCCTGCCAATCCCCCTCCCCATCCACCATGGAGGGATAGCAGTATTCACTGCCCACCTGGTTGGATTTTTATTTAGGTACAATTCAATCAATCCATCCATTTTGGGCGTTTCATTTGAATCGTTATTTTTATTATGATTTTAGTTTTAGTTCATTAATGTCTGTCCCCTGGTTAGCTTACCTCAGTTAAATATATTAGGTTGTATAACCATCCAGTACTCTTTGAAGCTAGTTTATGTTCAACAAAGAAATAGTCTGAGTTGGTATATCTCATATATACAACAACTTAACTATTTTACTATATGATAAGTACTAATATACATTATCTATTTTTTATATATAATAGTGTATTTTTATTTTTTAGACTTTTTAATAATTAATTTCATGCTTTTATTGTAGCATGTAATTAAGATTAATATAGCTGTTATAATATAAACAATTACTCTAATGGTAAATACTTTAACTTATAGATGAGTATCAGAAATAATCATATTACTAATTTTTAAACTATTCTTGAATATCTTCTAAATATCTTATTTTAATCATATGTTTTTTTCTTGAAGTCATTTTAAGCTAATTTACCACTTTGATATTAGAGTTGATGTACTAATTTATATTATGCTAATGAACTTCAGCAACTAGGATTTCTGAAATAGCCAAAAAGCTCTTTTGTATCAGGCTTCACGCAGTCATGTAGGATTTCAAACCAAAAATTATAAGAAATATGCAGGAAGCTTGAGGGCTTGAAAGCAACATTCAACAATGAAGTAAAGTATTTGTTCTTAAGAAGTAAATGTAGAAAAGCAATGGCACTGCAGAAGAAGTTGAGGCAAATATTTAACTTCCCTTGGATAGTTACAAGGGAATAGTCTAGAGTTGCAACAAAGAGAAAACAAGTTAAGTGGGGTGCATAACTTGGCGATTTAAAAAGTTAAGAGCCTTGGAGAGGCATTAAATTGTAACGGATTTTACCAAGGCATGTCACCAAGTTAAGAAAAAATGTACCTAGAAAAAAGGGAACCGGGGTGGCTGCACTTATGCAATACCTACACAAACAGGTTAGCATTCCAGAGGATGTATTTTGATGGACGCAAGGCCACAACCACAAGCAGTCTAAACATGACACCAGAACTGTAATCTAGTGGATAACAAAAGGCAAAGGATAACTGAAGAAGAGCTTTATCATCTAAACAAAAACTAAACCCTGAGGATAAAATTGGTTGACACCCCTCAAAAAATTACCAGCTTAATTATACCATGTTTCAGTTTTAAAATTGGGGGGATTGAAATTTCTTATATTTGAGAAGAATGAATCATGCTGCCCCAGCAACAAAATAGAGTTAATATGGTAATTTATTGTACTCCTTGGTCAAATGAGTTACAAATTTATTTTACAGAAAGCAACAATCCAGAATATCAGTTTACAAGGTGTATTAATCTCAAACCCTTAAATTTATGGGGTTAAGCACTCTCCCCAAATCAATGTTTCATATACTTTACTCTCAAATTTGTGATTCATGTGAAGCTGAGATTCTTAATATTGAATATTATAGCAATATGACTTAGAAACTCTAGCAAGTATCAACTATTTTAGGACTGGATTCTTAGCTATGCTATCCTAAACTTAACAAGAGAATGAATAAAGAAACACGGTCAACATAAAGAATTAGCATTTAGTATCTTATAAAATTAGAATTCATAATTTTTCAACAACCTCCAATCCACTGCCCACCCTGCACCAGTTCCAGCATGGAGTACGATCCTACCTCTCCCTCCCCCAAAAGCCTGAGGATGCAGCTGCACCTGCAGTCACCAATCTGTCTCCTCCTCGCCCCAGTGCCACACATGATTCCTCCAATCAAGCACCAGCTTAGACCCCAATTCAATCCCACGCCTTCTCTAATAAATCAACTAAACCTCAACCATAAGCCAATTCCCCAATTACCCAATTCAATTCAACCAGAACCCAAATGGAATTATTGGCTAAAATTGACAAATCAGGTAAGCTCATTGAATAACCACTTCTGCAAATCATGTGATTCATTAATGCAGAATGGGACGCCAAGTACCAGCTCATCAATATACCACAAAAAAATGATGAATCATTTTGCAGTGACCACCAGCTTGCAGTTGAAGCAGCTGCAGCACCAGATTGTAATCCCCTCTGCAAAGCTGTCACCAAATCAGTGGTGATGCTCACAGGAGGTATTCCCTTCCTCCTGTGATCCCCTCAACCCTCACCACAAAAAGTAAAATCACAAAGAATCAGTTATACAAAAATGTCAATGAAGCTATCCAGAACGTGGTAAAGTAGCACGGAATCCTGAAGCTAAGGTTACCCAAACTAATATTGCCATGTTTGTTAAACTCCCAGACACCCGCATTTAAACCAAAAAAGCTTTAGCTGAATATATCAGTGCCATTTTCCTTGCTGGAAATTTCTATGAAGTACCAATCATTAGTGATATTGAACCACATGCTACCAATGCCCCAACGCCCTTGTTATCTGCCTTGACACATACCCTACTCTGGGAGGAGGAATCTGCTGCCAAAAATGAGCCCCCCAATCCCCCTCCCCCTTCCGCCATGGAGAGATAAGCAGTTTCTGCTGCCCACCTGGTTGGTTGTTCTTGTTTAAAGTGTTTCATTCAATCCGCGCATTTGGGCGTTATGTTGGAATTAATTAGTTACGTTAGTTTTTAGTTTCTAATTTTTAGTTTCCAGTAATGTACGTCCCCTGGTCATCTTACCTCTAATAAAGACTCAAAGAATTCATAATTTTTTATAGATGCGCGTATATAACCTTTAGTGATGAGATTATCTATGGCCCCACAATCAAGATCTTCCTGATCTTCCTAAATTGAGGTCTCAATGTCCTACGATGCTTTTTTCATTAGTAGTCTTGTGACCCTATTGTTCTAGTGCTTCCAGATATGTTTCTGGAGATCACTGAGCTGCCTTATCAGTTTGATCGTTGAGTTGCTCATGGTGACCATCTTCTCATGATTCCAGATTGATTCCCTTTCATCACATTTAGCCAATAATTTGAGAGTAAAAAGTTGATCAAATGTAAGCCAACTCGCTAGGACTTATTTCTGGAGTGTGGAGTTTAGCTTCTCATCTTGAGCTCTGACAGTCTCCCTCAATATCCTGTTATAGGTGGACATACTGTTGAAGTATTCTATCATGAACTCAGTTAATGCTAAGGAAAATGGAGCTCAGGCGGTTTCCAAGAATAAATCTCTATGTAAAAACTGCAAAAGAGGGCAAAGTGAGCAAGATTCAAGAAACAACGTCTAGGCTATCTCCAGTATGTTTCCAAAATAATTTTTAAGTTTATAAAATACACTAAATTAGCCCAGAACGTTAAAGGAAAGAGTTTCTGAGAAATGAGTAAGTTTGGGTAAGGTCTTAGGCAAATGTTGGTGAAATAGGAAGCCGCGGACTCAGTGAAATAGGCATGGCATAGGTGCCATCTTTGAGCACAACATTAAGGTTGTACCAGAACCTCAAACAAAGCCCAGTTATCGTGATAAGGGTTTAACCACATTTTATAATTATAAAAAGTTTATAAAGTGGGGTAATCTAGGCAGAAAATACTCTATAATTTATTAGTAGCTGAATATCTGAGAAAAGCAATAACAATTATCAGATGTGATACTACTATAAAGAAAGTTTCTGAGAATTAAATGATTATAACAAAAGATCTTAACCAGAAAAGTTTTACTTTTCTATGAGATCAAAATTTTATGAACTCAATCAAATCCAGTGCCTCATACCTTGTGATTTTATGGATTTTTGAACAAATTTTCTCCCAATTACCAGCCATTTTTGAATCATTATCATCAGGCCTAAATGGTAAAACAAGAACTTACCTTTGGTCAATGAACTCAGAGAAATCAATAGTGTCTATCAATGGTTCTGGCCTTACTTTCAGGCTTAGGATGCTTAGTCTTGGAAGGGCGATCTACTCCAAGCAAATTGTCACTAACTGTGACATCACCAACTGCTCTTAGATGGGGTTCCACTCTGCCTAAGGGGATATTGGCCAAGGCAAAGTTCTTGTGGGAGTGTGTAGTTTAATGGCAGCTAAGGAGTCTTGAGAGGCAGGACCTACGGCTTTATAGAACCTTTCATGGAAGTCACAGAACAGCTCTGGAGCTTTTGAGCAGTATCTGTTAGACACCCAGATGTTCTCAGTTTCATCATAGCATTTGCAGGACACTGAGTACTGGAGGCGACAATGAGATATACAGGAGGTGAGGATAGCATCAATTTCATATTGGATCTTAACATTTAAAATTATTGGCTCAGAGTAGGAAGGCATGGTACCATGATATGGAGTCAGGAGACATTTGTGGAGATCACTAAACACTTTGATGTAAGGGGGTAGTTCAACTTGATAAGCTGAAGGCCAACCTTCCTTATGATTTTGAAGTGTCCAACACGCTTGGGGCCTAGATTAAAGCAATGTTGCTTCAATTTTAGGTTCTTAACGTTAACCTTGACCAAATTGCCTGACTTGTACTCAGGACCCTCGCGGCACTTGCAGTCAGCATAGGCTTTGTAGATCCTTACAGATTATCTAGATGTTCCTTCACCGCCTGGTGTATGTCTCTTAGCTTTTTTAACACATTCATTTGCAGCAATGACGATAGACTCTAACCATAGACTCAGGGTGAAGCTGGGATTGTGGCTATAGTTTGCAAAAAATGGAGATGTGCTGTAAGTTTTGGGGAACGTCCTTTGGCTCTCAATTGGGCCATCTTCCCGTTCCCAAATAAAAAGACACTGAAGAGGATGGCGGTACCCCTCATCACTCAGGGAGACCTCTCTCACATAGTAGATGAGTGATGGGTAACAGCTCATCCGCTTCAGATCCCACCTCTAATACCCACACTTACCTCAGCAGAACTGTTGCAGGGAATTAGCGAAATCTGTGCCAAGTTTATAAATTTGAAATTAATTAGATCTAATTCGGTCATCAATCTGGCTGATGCACAAAATTTGAATGGCTGTAAAAGCATGAAGGATGAGATATTGGCCGGATTGCCTGACAGTTCCAATTAAATCTCCAGAACAGTTGAACAAATATTGGGTGCTATCAATGTAAGTTCAAAGCCCTTGGATAATAATTTGGGCGCTGCACCTGATGTGCTGCTTTTGACCAAACTGAACGGTTAAACAACTGAGCGTGGGTGGGTTGGCTGTCCTGAACCTGTTCCCAACCAAATGGACCCGTCCCTATAAGGGATGGCCTTGGGGATTCCCATCGCCCATTGGGCCAAACGCTGTCATGCTAATCATTGGAAATGTAGTTGAGTCCTGGTTCAGATATTTGAGGTCAGACTGACAGAGACTCAGCCCACCACCAAATTTTGCGATGTTGGTTCCCAAAGAATAAACCCCCCATTCCCAAACAATTCGCCGGTTAGGCCAAATTTGTGGGCCCCAACCCCATCCTGTCACTACCCAATCAACCACTATTTAATCAGTTGCATGGTACTGAGAAAATTTTTGGCTGATTTTCTTACTTTCCTTTCCCAATAAAATTTTGCCAAAAAAGAAATTTTAATATTTTTTCTATTTTTCCGTTCTGACTGCATCCCAGATGGCTTTTCCCTGGTGGTCCATCGCCCTGCACTCCGGGAGGGCTTTACCAATTCTTTTGATCACTATGGCTCCCTCTATCACTGATTGGGCCCAGAGAGCCCAATACTTTTGGTCATACAGCCCTGCTCTTGTTAATTTTTGACATCAATACATGGGGATCTTGTGGCCCTACATATAACAATGGAAAAAAGAATCCATCTCCACATTGCCCTAATGAGCTGACCGCTCAAGCTGAGAATCTCGTCGAGATTATCCCAGCAATCCCACCTCATGCAGTGAGAATCACTGAGTCAGGAATGGGTTCAGTGTGGTTTGCCGTTGGAATACTCCTTACCCTGTTGTTATGCCACCACTTCGTGGTATCCCATTTTCTGGCTCCATATCAAGTTGTACAGTTGGCAATGCCTCTGGCATTCTGGCTTGCTTTTTGGGTGCTCACACATCCTGACTGGCAGGCCGGTCTAAACTTCTTCTGCCATTTCCATGACATAATTGACCAACCATTACTTCCAGCCACTTCCGCCTTGGTTTTCAAATTGGGCGCTGCAGTGGTTACCCTCTACCAGATGAACGTACAATCAGTTGTGTGTTGTTTGTTGTTCATTTGGTCACTTTCCAACTTTTGGGAGAAGCATCCGCTCTATTTTGAGAAACTTTCTTCAAGCCACCCAAGAGGTGCAGACTGCATCTTCTCATACTTCCTCCAGCCTGGGGAAAGGATCAAGTATCCCCTCCCAAGAGATTGCCAATCAGGTTCTTGACGCTCTCGCTGAAGTACAAATGAGGACAACAATCGCACTCAGTAATGCTTTGGTGATATCTCATGCCCAACAAGGTCTCGCGTTGTTGGATGTCATGGATGGAGATGCCCGCTGTTGGGTGAGAAGTCTTTTGCATTCTTCCTCACAAAAAGAAGACCCTATCCCCCTGATGGCTGCTGTATCGGCTGCTTTAAAACCCCATGTGTCCCAATCAGACCACTTACTCAGACTACTCCTAACCATGGCCAAAGCCCCTAGTTTGGCTTCTCTGATTTCCACCTTTTGTGAGCTGGCTTCCGCGGAGGGACCTATCTACCAATATGCTTCAGGAAGTCTTTAGAGCATCTTTGAATTCAGTTTCTGCTTATCACGTGGCCTGGTCTACCATCCAGGAATCAGTAGATCAAATATGTGCCACTGCAACTACTATCAAAGCGTTACCTCGCCACATTTCCCCGCATCAGAAGGGGAACTTTATGATAGGATTTCCTAACAAAGATGTAGACGATGCGCCTGATACCAGAATAGCAGTTGAATTGGGTCCTAACCCTGCCATAACCCCTGAGTCCAAGTTGCCATTTCTGTAGTTCAACTATGAATGATTCTGTTCAAGCCCAGATGGAAGAAATGATTTCTCCTGCACTTGTACTCCCAATTTTCGCCCCAGCTAAAAACCCTGACCCTGGGTACTGACATACCCATTATCTCTTCAGTCGTTCTTGAGTCAGTCAAATCTCCAAATAAACAGAATTCCGCTTATTTCCTTGTCCCTATGAAAATCAGTATCAGTCCACATCATGTCTCCTTCGAAGCTCTGGTGGATACCAGAGCAGCGGGGAACTTCATGAGTGTAGAGTTGGCACAGCAATTAAAATTGGAAATGGATGTGGGCGCCTCAGTAATGGTGGCCTCATCTGCTTACCAGTCTTCGTATGTCATTCATTGGATGATACACTTCTCAATCCACCAATATAACTTCTGCGATCATTTTTTGGCCATGCCAAACCTGGTATTCCTGGTGATCTTGGGTGTGGGATGGTGGTGTCAGCAACATGTGAAGATTCATTTAGAGTCTAATACATTGTCATTTACCAATGATGATTCAGAGGGAGAGTTCCCTTTGATCAACACCCTCAAAAAATACAAGGAACCAGCTCTATCACTACCTTAGTTACTTCCGCGGGCATTCTGGCCAATTTTCCTGAAAGCTTAATGCAATACTGGGGAATCTTTGACATGGAAAAAGCGGACCATCTGCCAAAACATTCCAGGTACAATTGTGGATTCTGGACAACCATGGAATTGGTGAACATCAACTGTCCGTTGTATCCTCACACAGCGGAGGAAGAGGTTGCACTCAATACCTGGTTGGATGATATGTTAAAAAAGGTTGGTTGTTCAAAGAAACCTCTCCCGTCGCCTCCCCTATTGTATTTGCAAGAAAATCGGATGGATCACTCCGTCCTTGCATAGATTATGGTCACCTGAACAAAATATCAGTTACAGATCCCTACCCATTGCCTTTAGAGCAGACAATCAGTCAGGCGATTGCCAAATCCCGTGTTTTTTTCAAAACTGGATCTGGTGAACGCTTTCAACCAAATTTGGGTGATGGAAGGACAGGAATGGTTGACCGCAATCTGGATGAGGCGAGGCTTTTTTCAATTTTGTGTAATGCCCTTTGGGTTGAAAAATGCTCCTGCTACGTTTCAACAAATGATTGACAACACGTTAGGGGATCTCCAGTTCTCTTGTGCTATTGCATACATTGATGATATCCTTGTCCATTCCCCAACCCCCAAACAACATGCTATTGACTTGGAAGCGGTGGTGTCCGCTCTGCATAAAGCAGGGTTGTTCCTCAAAGCTTCCAAGTGCAAGTTTTATAAGGAAGAGGTTACATTTCTTGGAAACCTAGTTCTCAAAGAAGGTGTCGCTATCCCTCCCAACAAATTAGATGCAATCTGAGAATGGCCAACTCTGACTACACAGAAGCAACTTTGGAGTTTCTTGGGAACTATCATTTTTTTGAAAAAAATTTTCCCCCGCACTTTCTCAGTTGGCCGCTCCGCTCCATCCCCTCACTGGGAAAAATGTACTGTTTTGTTGGACCCCCAAATGCCAGCAGGCTTTTGAATCAATCAAAGAGGTGTTCGTGTCTCCTCCCATTTTGAAACATGCTGACCCCACCAAACCGTATATTGTCACATGTGATGCTTCATTGGTAGCGGTGGGCGCGGTGCTGCTTCAGGACCACGATGGTCTTGAACATCTGGTTGCTTATTTTTCCTGAAAATTCACTACTATGGAGCAGTCTTGGGCCATTTATGACAAGGAACTGGCGGCTGTTGCATGGGCTTTAACTCATTGGTGATACCTGTTACAGGGTGCCCTGTCACGAGCTAACAGTTCGCATGGATCACCAGGCTCTCTTGTATTTCTACAAACCTCAAAAATTGGCACACCAGCAGGCCTGAACCTATCAGGACCTGTGCAGTTTCAACTTCAAATATGAATTTGTCAAAGGTGCGCTCAATGTCCTTCCTGACTTCTTAAGCTGTAGCCCTGCTCACTGTCCCTTGGAATCTGAGGAAGTGGATCTCGTTACTGTGATCCCTGCCACTCAGATTCTGTCAATCATTCCCTCTGTTGTTTCCTCCACCGCGCTGTCTCCTGATGAACCATTATTGGCCCAAGTGTTGGCTGCTCAAATGGCTTGCCTTGAGGGCGTGGAGTTGGTTGAGCAGTTGACTCACTTGAGTCCCAAACACTCCCTATATTCCTTAGAAGAGGGGCTTATTTACTTCCGTTCTCATGTGTGGGTTCCCCCCTCCTTTTGCCTGAAAGTATTCCGCGCACACCATGATCCTCCCACAGTTGGACACCCCAGTAACAAGAAATGCATCAATCTGATCAAGCGAACCTTCAATTGGGCAGGACTGACCAAAGAGGTTCCATCTTGGATCGCCAATTGTGTTACTTGTGCTAGGTCCAAGTCAGATTGCTCCGGAAAGTATGTCCTCCTACACCCTTTACAGCAGGCGGAAGGTCCATGGACCTCGGTATCCATAGATTTTATTGTCAATCTCCCCTGTTCTAATGGGTTCTCAGCGATAATGGTGGTGGTAGATCGATTTACAAAATTTTCCCTTTTTATCCCTTGCACTTCTGCGATTATGTCAGAAGAAACTGCCCGTCTTTTTGTATGACACATGTTTTTGATGTTTAGTCTTCCCCAGGAAATTGTTAGTGACCAGGGTACTCAGTTTACTGCACGCTTTTGGAATGAACTCCTATTGATCCTGAAGATAACCCCCTGTCAATCCACAGCATATCCACCCCAGTCTGATGGTCAGACTGAGCGGGTTAATCAAGTCCTCAAACAGTATCTGCGTTGCTATGCCACAGCAGCTCAGGATACCTGGTCCGGTGACTTGCCTCTCGCTCAATTTGCATACAATAATGGTACCCATGCATCCATGGGGTTTTCACCATATGAAGCAACATTGGGCTATAACCCATTGTTTTCAGTTGGGACATGCTTGCGACCTGAAGTTCAAGCTGCCGCGGATCATGATACCCATATTCATTAAACTCAAGCCTTGGTATGAGAACATCTCATAAAAGCCATCGATGACTATAAGCGATTTGTGGACCATAAGCGCCTTCCAGGTCACAATTTATGGTGGGTTCTTATGTCATGCTTGATACCTGTCATTTGCAAATACAAATCCCTTCCTGCAAGTTCGCCAGTAAGCATTTGGGCCCTCACTTAGTGGAGCAAGTATTGGGTAATGGGGCATTACACCTGAAGCTCCCCGCGCATTGGAAGCAGCACCCAGTCTTTTATGTTTCCCAATTGTTACCCTTCAAGGGTGTAATTCCCATGGACCCAGAACTGATTGTCATTAATAGCGAGGAAGAGGCTGAGGTAGAGGCTATCTTGGCATCTCGCAAGTTGCAGCATTCAGTTCAATATCTCGTGGCCTGGAAAGGATACCCAGCCTACAAAAATAGTTGGTTCAAGGCGCACAATTGCGCGAATTTCATGGCCCTGGTTGAAGCCTTCCACACATTTCACCCTGAGGCTCCCCATCCCCCTCAGAAAATTGTGATGATTATGGCTATCAAGCTACCTAAAGCACACAAGAATGTAGCTCTGGCGCAATTTCCCGGTGGGGGTGCCATTCCTTTGGAAAAAGGAAAGGGTAATGTAAGTCTCATGGAACGTCCTTTGGCTCTCAATCAGGCCATTTTCCCGTTCCCAAATAAAAAGACACCAAAAAGGATGGTGGTACCCCCTCATCACTCAGGGTGACCTCACTCACATAGTAGATGAGCAATGGGTAACAGCTCATCCTCTTCAGATCCCACCCCCAATACCCACACTTACCTTGGCAGAACTGTTGTGGGGAATTAGCGAAATCTGTGCAAGTTTATCAATTCAAAATCAGTCAGATCTAATTTGGTTGGCAATCTGGCTGATGCGCAAAATTTGAATGGCTGTAAAAGCTTGAAGGATGGGATATTGGCCAGATCGCCCAACGGCTCCAATTCAATCTCCAGAACAGTTGAACAAATATTGGGCACTATCGATATAAGTTTGAAGCCCTCATATAGTAATTTAGGCGCTGCGTCCAATGTGCTGCTTTTGACCGAATGGACAGTTAAATGACTGAGCGCGGGCGGGTTGGCCATCCCAAACCCGTATCCAACCAAATGAACCCATCCCTATAAGGGATGGCCTTGGGGGATTCCCGTCACCTGTCAGGCCAAATGCTGTCATGCTAATTGTTGGAAACGTAATCAAGTCCTGGTTTGGACGTTTGAGGTCAAACTGACAGAGACTTGGCCTGCCACCAAATTTTGCAATGTTAGTTCCCAAGAATAAACCCCCCCATTCCCAAACAATTCGCCGGTTAGGCCAAATCTGTGAGCCCCAACCCCATCCTGTCACTACCCAATTGACCACTATTTAATCAGTTGCATGGCACTGAGAAAATTGTTGGTCAATCTTCTTACTTTCCCAATAAAATTTTGCCAAAAAAAGAAATTTTAATATTTTTTCTATTTTTCCGTTCTGACTGCATCCCAGATGGCTTTTCCCTGGTGGTCCATTGCCCCACACTCTGGGTGGGCTTTACCAATTCTTTTGGTCACTATGGCTCCCTCTATCACTGATTGGGCCCAGCGAATCTAATACTTTTGGTCCTACAACCCCGCTCTTGTTAATTTTTGACACCAATACACGGGGATCTTATGGCCCTCATATAACAATGGAAAAAATAATCCATCTCCACATTGCCCCCGATGAGCTGACCACTCAAGCTGAGAATCTTGTCAAGACTATCCCAGCAATCCCACCTCATGCAGTGAGAATCACTGAGTCAGGATTGGGTCAGTGTGGTTTGCCGTTGGAATACTCCTTACCCTGTTGTTATGCCACCACTTCGTGGTATCCCATTTTCTGGCTCCATATCAAGTCATACAGTTGGCAATGCCTCTGGCATTTTGGCTTACTTTTTGGGTGCTCACGCATCCTGACTGGCAGGCCGGTCTAAACTTCTTCTGCCATTTCCATGACATGTGCCCTTTGAAGTATGAGTTAGGTTATTATAGGAAATTGCACCAGAGGTAGATGAGAAGCCCACTTGTCTGTTCTGCGTTGGAATAGATACTTTAGATTTTCTCTAAACCTTAGTTCAACCTCTTTGTCTATCTATCTGACTGAGGGTGAAAGGCTATGGAGTGGCAGGGGCGAATTCCTAAAATGGACAGCAGGGCTTCCTTGAACTGGGCTGTAAATTGAGGGCTGCAATAACTAAAAATTTCCTTTTAGATGCTATGTAAGAAGAAGATGTGATCCATAAGAGACGGGTGGTCTGGATAAAGGTGATAATATCATTGCAAGGAAAAAATGGGCCATCTTGGTAAAAAGGTCCATCACCATCACAGCGTCATAACCTTGGGACAAGGGAGTATAAAGATGAAAATAATAGACATCAATGTCCAAGGGCCTTCAGCAGCTTAAAGAGGGACAAGTAGGCCAGCGCTCTTTTGGTAGCTAGGTTTTTACTGATTAAATGTTAAACAGTACTTCATGAATTTGGACACATCAGTGGCAAGGCCTTTTCAGCTATAGGCACATCAGACCAACTCAAGCGTCTTGTCCTTGCCAGGGTGGCCAGCAGTGGTTGGATCATGGGTTTCATGGATCACCTCCTTTCTCAAGAGTCCATGATTTACCCACCATTTTCCCTGATGAAGGATGACCCCATCAAGCAGCTGGTAGCCCTTGTCTAGTGGTTCGCCATTTCTCTGACAGGCTTTTTGATCTTAATGTAGTCTTCTGACAGGAGCTGAGACAGAGTAACTCAGGAATTTGTGTTAGTATCTCCTTACAGGGGCTCCATCACAAGCAAAGCGGGAGTGTACACATGTGAGATCTACTTCATTTGTCCCGGCCTAATCAACACTTGAATACTATGGGCATCAACTAGCGCTGGGTCTAGGAAAAGTCAAGGTTTTAGGATAGAGTATCAGGTAACAAGACCTGGGTTCCCTTAATGACATCATACTTGAAGTTGAACACGGATGGGGTCTCTAAACACTGAGACTGGCGGGGGTCAGCTTCCGGGGAGTAGTAGTACATCAAATCCTTTTGGTTGGCGCAAACAATAGAGGACCAAATATAATTGTGCAGATGGTGCCACCTGTGCTTTACAGCTTTGACCACAGCAAGGAGTCCTTTGTTGTATATGGCGTAGTTAAACTAGCTGGGGCATCTTCTTAGAGAAAAGGCAACGGGACGCTTCACTCCGTTCTCCCCTCCTGCAGCAGAGCTGCTCCCACTGCAAAGTTAGAAGCATCAGTGGCGACAATAAAGGGACGGCTTAGATCTGTGTGTGTTATGACAGGGCTGGATATGAGTATGGAGTAATGACATGAAAAAGGCATTGCATTTTGTAGTCCACGTGAAAAATCTTCCCTGATGCGGTGTAGAGAGGGGCAGAGACTTCAAATAGCTGCGGAATGAACTTCTTGAGAAAGTTATGAGTCCCAAAGAAGCTCCAAGGCTTTTTGAGAGAGGAGGTAGTAGCCCAATTGCGTATGGCTGCTTCATTAACAGGGGCAATCATGTGGCAATATGAAAAGATAATTTCTAATAATTCTACTTTGGTTGGAAGAAATCGCATTTTCTAGTTTTGATAGTGAGGTTTGACTGTGCTAGCCGCGCCATGACAACTATATGGTGACAGACATGGGACTCTGCATCTGGGGAGAAAACCAGTATAATATAATGTAGGCTATTGTTCAGGATACCATAAGGCCTCCCAGGATACCATAAATGAACCTTTAAAAACAGACAAAAGCAGTCTTTAAACCAAAAGGCATGACTCTAAACTGTTAGATGATTTTTACTGGTTTAGAAAGCAGTCAACCACTCATGGCCTTACTTAATATAGATCTGATTAAAGGCATTTAGACAATACAACTTGCTAAACACTATAGCCTTCAACATAGCAAATGATTTGTTGGTCCAGAGGCATCTGATGGGGATCAAGTATTGTAATGATGTTCAGATTGCAATAGTCAACACATGATCATAGTGAACCATCCAATCTCTCTACAAATAGAAGAGGAGATTACATAGGCGAAGATTTTTTTTAAGATCTGGGTCTTGGAAAGCATGTAGTCAACCCAAACGTCTAAGGCGGTCTCCTTCCTCAGAGATAGAGGATAGATGGGAGAGTATAGTTTGATGAAGTCAACGGTCATCTTGAGCTCAAAGTCAAATTTAGTGTGCTCAGGAAATTGGCAAGCCTTAAAGGAATCAAACATGTTTGCATAAGTCTTGATACACTCAGGAATGATATGCGAGGGAGCAGTAGTGGAGGTTGGTTGAATAGAGGCCAGACCAACTGTTGGATTTTTCACTAATTTTGAAGGTCAGGTCCTTTAGAGGCTACACAATTATTAGTCGTTAGTATCACCAGCAGAATCTCCTAGGGATCTCTTGCTTCCTAGGGCAAATTTCTCAATGGAACTGCGTCGTTGAGGCAATCTCTGTTCAACTGAACAGGCAAAATCTCTAGATGGATCTAGCAAATCTCTTGACGGAATTGGAAACATTGAGGCAAAGCTATGAAAATCATGCAGGCAATCTCTAGATAAACTAGGTAAAATAAATGACAAAAGATATATTAGATCGAGTGTAAGTTTAATATAAATAAGTGGTACTTTAAATAGTACCATAATAGAATCAATAATAACAAAACAAAGGAAGGGGATATTCCAAATGGTGAGAGATAGGCATATACCATATGTGAGGCTAGAAGTATATTAGGAAATGAGGAGATAAAGGCAGAGTCTAGGCTCAGATTTTAAAGTAGATCAGGCTTCATCTTTTTAAGATGAACTGAGATAATGGTAACGCAGCTAAGTGGTTTCCATTATCTGTTCTTGGAAGCCAACAGATAGGAAGATATAATAGGTGATATAAGGCATGATAGGTGGCGTAAGGTGATTAATAAGATGGGTGGAAGATTAAAATACTAAATATATCCTCAGGACTGTTATTGGGGTAAATAGTCAATTAGCTTAGGCATTCTTCCCTATCTTATTGGCCAGTGGAGCAAAAATGGGGCGATTCATCCTGAATTAGTTTAACTGTGAAATTTGGCGTTATTAACAGTTTGATGCTAGATAGATTAAAGGTAATAAACTTGGGCCTTAATACCATTAAATATTGAATATTAAATTAATAAAAATTATAGTCAAAACCTGTCTAGATAAATAAGTGTATTGCAATCCCAAGGTCAAGGCTTCACACCTACTAGGGCGAAGCCTGACAAAGCCCCCTCTAAGACTCAACTGGGGGTGTAATAGTTTTGCTAGGGTTGGCCAGCCTTTGTAGGGTCCCAAACTTCCAGAGTTGAGATAGAGGTGATAACCCAGTGTAGTTAGGTTGTGTGTAGGCTCAGTGAGTAAAATTTGATTTTCAATCTCAAGATCTGTAGGCATTCAGTTGTAGGATAGTGTATCACAAATTTAATTTACCTGAAGAAATTGGATTTTAAAAGGTGGGGATGTAAGATTTTGTTAGTTCACCCAGCTTAGGAATGACAAACTTAGTTTTGGCATCAGGCGGGGAGAGCTGAAAGTAAAGATAAAAGGTAGTTGGTGTAGTTTTGGTTCAAAATAGCATTCAGCGCCGCAAAACCCAAAGTGGTACATGTTCAGGTCAAGGTAGTTGGTAGCATCCACTTGGGACTTGAGGTAGACAAGGGAAGGCTTGGTAACAGGAGGCCAGGCTATAACATTAAGGCTTAAAATTAGTGGATTTTGGTTTTAATGGAAGCATTGATGACAAGGCCAAGCTGGGACTGGTCTAGATTGAGTTTAGACTTGGTGCACTTAGGGTAGCCTTGAATTCTAAATGATTCAACGGTGTCTGACTTATAATCCAATTCAGTTGATGGTTTTGAGACTGTATAATCAATAGAGTTTAGATTGAGAGGTTTAGTTAAATCATACAGTTCAGATCTTAAATCAGGTGTTTTAGCTTTTGACTCAGGTGAGTGTAATAATTCATAAGTTAGACTTTTAGATCTTTAATTAAACTGATTAAATGTTTTGAATAGATTTGTTGGCAATAATTAGGGGCCAAATTTGCAAGTCTTTGAATAGATATGGGTTGTCCATCAATTGAGATAGTTTTAACGCTGAAGTTGGGCAGTGGAGTCTTTATAATAATTAAATGGCCAGTATTGATTGTACCTTCAAGTTTTTGGTTTGAATAGGCCCAAAAAATCAGATGAATCATAAAGTTTAAATCTTAAATTGGATGGTTGTACCTTTAAATCGAATTGCAAACAATAATCATTGGTTAGAAGGTTAGAATTTGGTTTTAAATTGGTTTAAGAGCTTAAATCAACAGTATCCAACCAATTCTCAGGTGGTGTTACTTCATATGTTAGGTTAGATAGGCAACCATCAATTCAGCCTGGTTTTTGGATTTAACATTAAGATATATTGATTGAGCTGATTGGCAGGTAGGCAAAAGGAGGAGAAATTTAGTAAAACCTAGCGTAAATTTAAAGAGGCGGTCAAAAGCAGCTTCTTAAGATCCAAAAAAATTGTATTGAGTTTCACTGTGGAATTTAAATTCTTTGAAGTCATCAGGAGATCCTAAAATTTTAGTAGAGATAATAATAATGAGAATTAAAAAGGTCTAAAATAGGCAAAGCGGTAGGAGAGGGTGAATTGGTCTTGAGGCCACTTGGCTCAGCTAACTTGAGAGAGTTGTTAAGATTTTAAGTAACCTCAGCCAAGAATAACAAATTTAGCACCAAATAATTTATTTTGGTGAGCTTGTTTACACAGCTGTAAGCTCAGCATCAGATAATAGAGCAGCAAGGCAGTCAGTTGTTTTAGATACTTCATTTGGCTCATTGGGAGGTTCTGGCACAGCCTCAAAATTATAATTGAGACTTTTTGTGTTGGGTTTTGCTGGTTTCAATTTTGGTGTCAGGGAAGCAAGCAGCTTCAGTATCAGTAACATCTGATTTGTCAGCTGTGGTGATCTCAAGTTTTCTCAGGGCTCTTTGGTAAAGGTAACTGGAGATTTCGCTGAGGCGCTTTACTGGATCAAACTTAATTTTATCCTTGGAAATAGTAGTAAATTTTTCATGCTCACATCAAAATTGTTGTACTTGCTCATCATAGTGGGAAACTGCCATAACGATTTGTATAAAGGGAGGTGAGTCTTAGGCTTCATGTCCTAATTTAAGGGCTACTTTATTAGCTTAATAACTGATTTCATTGATATATTGTTCAATACTTCTGTAGACAGACATCCAATTAATAAATGTATCCTTGAGTTGAGGAAATTTTTCAAGCAGTTTGGGGCCAGTCAAAGTGGTAGGTAACTTCATCCAACAGTTCCTCATAAGACTGGAAATGATCAATTGAGTTAAATAATGCGCTGGCACTATTCAATAAGAAGGTATTTCTTCACAAGATAACCTCTGAAAGGAACCTGGAAGAAAGCATTAGTTGCTGGATTTTCACTAATTTTGAGGGTCAGGTCCTCAAAGGCTACACAATTATTAGTTGTTAGTAGCACCAGTAGAATCTCCTAGGGATCTCTTGCTTCCTAGGACAAATCTCTCAACGGAAATGCATCATTGAGGCAAACTGTTTGACTGATTAGGCTCGCTCTAAATGGATCTAGGCAATCTCTAATGGAATTGGCGACATTATAGAAAATCTCTGCAAATCATGCAGGCAAACTCTAAATAAACTTGTATAATAAATGATGAAAGATCTGCTAAATTGAACGTAAGTTTTTTGAGAAATAAATAGTACTTTAAATAGTGCCAGAATAGAATTAAGATTTAGTAAAATAAAGGAGGGGAATATTCCAGATAGTGAGAGATAGGCATATACCATATGTGTGGATAGAAGTAGATTTGGAGATGTAGAAGGTAAATGCAGAGTCTAGGTTCGGATTTTAAAATTAGATCAGGCTTCATCTTTGAGAGCAGTATTGAGATAATAGTAACACAGCTAAGTGGCTTCCATTATCTGTTCTTGGAAGCCAGCAGATAATAAGGTATAATAGGTGATACAAGGCATAATAGGTGGCGTGATGTGGTTAATAAGATGGGTAAAAGAGTTTGTCAGACAATTACAAGTCTGATGTTGTATAAAGAGTGATTCAGGTTTCGATTTAAGTGAAATTGGCCAAAAGACTTGGCCAATTCAGAGTGGAACCTTTTGAATCAGGGCAAAACTTTTAATACTAATTTAAATCAGCTGATTAGTTTGAGTTTAGGTAGTCGTAATATTCTGACTCATTGGCGGAATCAAGGGAAATCTTCTGAGGCCCTCCCCCACCTTATCACATCTAGTTCAGAACCAACACCTAAGCAGTGACTACCCCCTTTTATAGGCGTGGTGGAGGTCCCCTTAGGTGAAATAATTTTAGCTAATGGGGATTGGCTAAAATTAATTAAGTTCATCACCCCATGGGTACATCTGGCCAAAAAAAAACTCACCATCTGTCATTCAGCTAAAGTGAAGCGAGTCTTCTGAGATTCAATAGACTGATTCCCATGATACTTAATTCAGAAACTTACCAAGCTGTCTGAACGTCGAGCCTTGACATTTTAGGTACTATAGTCAATTTATTAAATGTACACTCTTTTTACCCCCACATGGCACCAGATAAACATTTATGAAACTAAACATTTTTTAGTATTTATTTATTTTTGTTATTTTTAAATAAAGTGGTGAGAAAAGCTTTCAACTGTATTGTTGAATTTGAGGAAATAAAAGCACCAGCGAGCCTTTTCCAAACCCAAAATCCAACAAGTAGTGCTCACTACAGGGGCGCCTGTACACCACACAAACATTCAAAAATATGTAGGCTGTTGGTGGTGGTAACCCTTCTAGCTTTGCCGCCGATATTAACCCTAAGCTAGCTATCATGGAACAACAGCTAGCCAGTGCTTTGTCTCGCTTTAAAAGGCTCAAGCAGCACTCCCTACAATGCCCTGTTATAAAAAACCCTCTTTGAGACAAGTTCACACCTGGTGAGGGCAGTATTGTCTCCACCCTTTATGTTTATGAATCTGCAATGGAAGGAGCAACTGACCATCAGAAAATCCAGTACATTCTTCCCTGCTTAAATTGTTCAGCTCAAGAAAAAATGGTCCCCATCATGGTCAACCTCAAACTTGGGCAGAGGATAAGCAATCGCTTCTTGATAAATTTGGTGCCAAGCAGAGTATACAATGGCAGAAACAGGCCTTTATGCGCCTTAGCCTGCAAGAGGGAGAATCGATTACACCTTTTGTTGAGCGCTCCCATAATAAAGCTCAACCTCTGTTGCTTTCCCAAATGCTTCCTCTCAATGAGGCAATTGCAGCTATTTTGTCTGGATTGGCATCTCATCTCTCCTTGGCGAAGCATCTCTCTTCCATAAAGCACACTTAAAAGTTTGTACGAGATTTCAAGGAGGCCTTACTAAAGGCGTCTGGTATCTATGAACTTGACACCATACAAGGATCTCGGAGGCAAGCATCTAAACCAACCGATTTAGCCTCTACTATGTCTGTTTCCTTCAGGAAACCTGCCCCTGAGGAGTATCCATCTCAAAATGTTACTTCTCATAACAAAACTTAGATGGTAATGGCTGTGATGGGGAAGCACTCCCCTTCATCTTCAAGTTAAAAACTCAGTTATTGAAAGCAATCTTCCCTTTGCCTTGCCCAACCTTTTCTTCATAGCATCCTGCCCCAGTGGTTCTAAAGCCTTCTTATAAGCCTAAACCCTTTTCTCAGGTGCCAATCGCCCCCACTACCAATGGGGTAAATGACCAGGTCACAAAGGCTAAACCGCCTTTTTCATAAAAGCACACATCCACTGAGCAAACCAACGCTGGCAAAGTTAAAGCAACTACCTCCACAATGCTATCCCCCTCAATATCATCTTCTACCCCTTCGAGCTCAAAACCTGTAGCTATGGGGCAGCCCAAACCCCTGAATCAAGGGCTAAATGTAGAGATGTAACTATCCCAGCGTCACCTCCAAAAGCTACACAAGTAGCTGAGCGCCCCCAGTACCTTCCCTGAAACAAGGAAAGCTCTAACCTTAACCCCCAACCAATGGAGTCATTGGTGTGCATTAATAGTCCCTCTGATGAAGAATCTGAAGGGGGTTGTAAAAATGTCAGTCACTATGTCCTAGGAGCCCTAAGTGAAGTGGAGGTACCTGACCAATTGAACCCAGAGAGAGTGGATGTGGCTAGAATACCCTGCCAAACATACCTTTATCAGGTGCTGAGAGGTCTGGAGGTTATCGATACTGCCAGAGATGCTGACCAGCTCATTGCCACGATGATTTGATCCACTAAGAATGTGTATACACAGCAGTCTATCTTGGATAAATTTTCTGAAACTGCTAAACGCTTTGCTTCTACACTCTAGCTGAAGGAGGTCCTCGCTCTTCCCCCAACTTGGGTGGAACGTGAACAAAAGTGGAGGTTGTTGACAATAGAGTACAAGTCATTGCTATTCATGACACTGGATCCCCTGTGAACGTTGTATCATCAAAGCTTATGAAAAAAATTAAGCTGGCACCTGACCTCGACTATAATCAGGAGTTTGGCACTGCTGACCCAGCCAACTCTCGCGCTATTGGGGCTTTCTCGTCTTTACCCATACGATTTGTAAAACTCCTCCTCTCAGTCCCCGCGGTGGCCTTATCCAACAACACCTATGACATGCTCATTGGTACCCAATTTATACTTTATTATGACGGGATTATCAATCTGAAGCAGGGTTATCTCTCCATGCTTAACTAAGAGGTTCCCCTGATTCTGGACCTTAATGAAATTAACAAAAAAGTAATACACTTGCACTTTTGAGTATCATTTCTCCACCTTAACTTTACATTATACAATGGCATGGCGGAATACCAAGATGATGCCTGAATAAGTAGACACTCTGGAGAGAATTCTATTTTATGCAGTTAAAGAGGTGTTGATTAAAGCGGGTGAACAAAGGATGATGGACACCAAAATTACCCTGCAAATCCACCACAACTGCCTGCTGCACATAACTAGCATTTATGGAATCAGTCCCTTAGAACCTCGAGTATTATCAGGCATCTTAGATCCTGCCTACCAACGCCTTATCAAGTATTCTACTGGGAAATCTTACTAGTAAGGTCATGGTCGTAAAAACGCACCATGATATTGGAAAAGGTCAGCTGATACCTTTTAGGGAAATTAACCAGGTTTATTGTATTGGGTCTATGTCATATATGGGCCTACCAGCTGACAAATCATTATGTACATTGCCTGATGTTCATATCTCCGAGGAGCTAACCCCAGCAGAGCTTAATAGAATTTATAGTTTATTGGATTCCTACAGCGACATATTCTCTAAATCTGAGACTGACTATGGTCATATAAAGTGTTGGAGTCATACCATCAATGTTGGGATGCTAGTCCCATCTGATAAAGACATTATCATAAATCAAAAGTTGAGGAGCAATAGATGAGGATGAAGCTCAAACAGATATAAGACGCTGGCCTACTAGTACTTTCACAAAGCCCTTGGTCATCCCCTCTCCTCCTTATAAAAAATGGTGGTCATCGGGTTGTGATGGACTACTGCCAGCTAAACAACCTCACAAAAAGGATAGCTATCCCATCCCTCGCATTGATGATGCTCTAGAACATCTTTCTGGATCTAAGTTCTTTTTGGCCATGGACTTAGCTAGCGGCTATTGGCAGATAAACCTCTCTCCCCAAGATCAGGAGAAATGTGCTCTGATTTGCAGCGATGGTATATTATCCAACTCACCCAATTACCTCAGGGGTTGTGCAACACTTCTGCAACTTTCCAGAAATCCATAGATCACATCTTACAGGACCTCAAGTTAAGTTGTGTTATTGTATATCTTGATGACATTACTGTGTTTTCTAAGACCTTTAATGATAATCTTAATTACCTAAAAGAAGTCTTAAATGCTTACTTCAGTCCAACCTTAAATTAAAACCCTCCAAGTGCTCTTTTTTCCAGAAAAGTTAGATTTCCTTGTACACGCCATCTCACAGGAAGGAATTCAACCCCTCCAAGACAAGGTTGAGGCTATATCCAAAATGCCTGCTCCCAAAACCCTGCGCAATATCCAGGTATTTTTAGATATGATGTGGTATCACCATCAATATATCCCCAAGTTAGCCCAGCTGAGTGAGCCTCTGGTATGGCTATTGGCGAAGAATGTCCCTTTCCATTGAGGAGATGAACAAAAGGTCGCTTTTGAGACACTAAAGCAGCTGTTGCAAAATCGCCCTATACTGTGCCATCCTGATTACAATAAACCTTTTCTTTTGCTTACTGATGCCTCTGACTATGCTGTTGGGGCAATTCTGGCACAATTGGATGATAATGATGTTGATCACCCAGTCTCCTATTTCAGCAAAACGTTATTTATGGCCGAACGCAATTACAGTGTCACCAAAGAAGAGTGCTTTGCGTTCCTGATGGCTGTAAAATATCACCGCCCTTTTCTTATATGGAACTTCTTTCACTGTGATCACTTACCACGCCTCCCTGAAATGGTTACAAAATATGAAGGATCTCAAAGGCGGTTGACTCACTGGGCTTCAAAGCTCCAACACTACAATATGAAGATTGAGAACTGAGCTGGAACTCGTCATATGAATGTTGATGGCTTAACTCAGCTGCCTTCCTTCACCTGGATAATAGTAAAGCAGAGAGTCTGCATGACCTCCTTATGACCCCTGACGCTTGGGAAGATGAGGATGAACCTGTCTGGAAAATGTTAGCCTGACACTCCCGCAACATCAAGGTGGAAAGTGGATAATTTTATAAGAAAGTAGGGGTGAATTGGTTGCCTTATCTCAGACCCTCAGAGAGAGTTCCCGTGATCATGGAGGTCCATTCTATGCTGGGGCATAGTGGAGTGCGTAAAACCTATGAGTGGGTGAAGGATCAATATTATTGGGAGGGAATTATGGAGTCCATCATTGAAGTGTTAGATGCCTGCCTAATCTGTAAGAAGCAATCTAGCTACAAACCCAAATATCAATACCAACCCAACATGCCTCAATAGACGTTTCATACAATAAGCTTAGATGTGGTAGGTACACTACCTCAGACTACCAGCGGAAA
The DNA here is from genome assembly GCA_022478985.1 of Massospora cicadina. NCBI lineage: Eukaryota > Fungi > Entomophthoromycota > Entomophthoromycetes > Entomophthorales > Entomophthoraceae > Massospora > Massospora cicadina. Next base: position 81,766 of record JAKSZP010005475.1, read on the forward strand.
TCGTTATAGCATGGTAGGCGTTGATCACTTCACCAAATGGGTTAAAGCGGTTGCCCTTCCTGCTCAGACCGCAAAAGCTACTGCTACTTTTCTACATCAACATATTTTTACCCAGCATGGTTGTCCCCCAGGTCCTACTATATGAAAACGGAAAAAATTTTACCTCACGGGTGGTAAAGCTATTGGCTACTTCTATGGGGACACAGCAACTTTTTTGGCCCCCTACAATCCCTTCATGAATGGTACTGTGGAAAGAGCAAATGGAACCTTAATTTCTATATTATGAAAGATGACCAGCTCAGATCCCCTGCACTAGGATCAATTCTTACCTAGTGCCCTCATGGCCTACCAAATCAGCTACCCTCAAATCTTAAAATGCCTCCCTTCTGTGTATTATATGATCAGGAACCAGGTGTAATGATAGAAAACATCCCAGTTTTTGATCGCCATCTCGCCTAAGGATTGGTGGATCAAATGGATACCAAAATTTGTCCTTCAACCCAGTTATTGAAAAATTCAAAGCGAGAAAAGATGACATAGGTAAGAGCGTATTCAGCCTTGAAATTAGCCAATTTCTCTATTAACAAAAATACACATGCGAACAAATTTAAATCCAATAATATGGCACCACGAGCAACATGAGAAAAAACCTGAGTGGATTGAACAAACCCGAAGGTTTAGGTGCCTCCAAATCAACACCCAGAGCCCACATTTTTGTTAAGGCACAAAAACTAGGTTCGCCACTGGATACCAGGTAAGACTTGGCAAGAGTGGCCCTAAGGCCACCAGAGAATCCCATATGATGGCAGGAAACGTGGAAAAATTCTGAACTGAGTTCAGAATTGTGCGGGCCTGACCTTTTAAGGTCGCTCTTCAGGGGAGCCCCTCCACACTTTTCTTTGTGCCCCAGGGAACATAAAGAATAGCTCAGGAGGGGCAAAGCCCAGCGCCAAGCCCACATGAACCTCAAAACCTCAAAATGGTGTTTCAACTCAAACTTCAGAAATCTGAATTTCGGGTCAAAATGTAATGATTGGTTTGACCTGACCATTACATCACCCCCGCTAAGAAGGAGCCCCCCACAAGAGGGTGGCTCATAGCTGGGGGCAACCACTATGAGGTCTTCCTTGGTAAGTATGGAGCCAGAGCCAGACTGTAAAACCCAGTCCACCCAGCGAGGGAAACACGCCCAACTTGGGGCTGAGTGATTATCCCACACATGTTGGGTGGACCGTGGGGTGAGGGGCCCTGCTGGGCCAGGTCCCTCGGTGCCAGCCAGATCCCTGGTGAGGGGGAAGCCCCACCAGGATTTCAGACCAACGATTGCTCAGGTCCAGGGTTGGCCATCAGTCACCAGCTCCCCTGGTGCTGGTTACTTGACAACTGGGACCTGATGTGACCACTGAGGTCAGGCCAAACTGAGGATCTGGTGGCGTGCTAACAGCACAGTGAGTTCAGAATAATGTAACAATCAGAAAAATCCCAGTTTTTGATCGCCATCTCGCCTAAGGATTGGTGGATCAAGTGGACACCAAGATTTGTCCTTCAACCCAGTTATTAGAAAATTTGAAGCGAGAAAAGACGACACAGGTAAGAGAGGATTCATCCCTAAAATTAGCTGATTTCTTTATTAATGAAAATACACATGCAAATGAGTTTAAATCCAATAATATAGCACCATGAGCGACACAAGAAAAAAACCTGAGTGGATTGAACAATCCCATAGGCTTAGGTGCCTCTAATTGACACCCAGAGCCCACATTTTTGTTAAGGCACAAAATCTAGGTTTGCCACTGGATACCAGGTAAGACTTGGAAAGAGTGGCCCTGTGGCCACCGGAGAATCCCATGCAATGGCGGGAAACGTGGAAAAATTCTGGACTGAGTTCAGAATCACGCGGGCCTGACCTTTTAAGGTCGCTCTTCAGGGGAGCCCCTCCGCACTTTTCTTTGTGCCCCAGGGAGCATAAAGAATAGCTCAGGAGGTGCACAGCCCACCGCTGAGCCCGCATGAACCTCAAAACCTCAAAATGGCATTTTGACTCAAAATTTGGAGATCTGAATTTTATGTCAAGATGTAATGATCAGTTTGACCTGACCGTTATATCAGGAGTGACAGCCCTGCTAGCAAAAGATATTTCTCTGATAGGACAGATGATCCTGATAAAGCCCTGAATATATTATCACAATGCATTATCCAGCTGCAGTCTGATGCCATGAACAACTTAGCTAAAATGGTAACAAAATAATGGGTAGCAGAAAATGAGCATAGGAAGCCCCTCTCTTCCTTTCAAGTGTCATACTTGGTATTATACTACCACAACCGTATCACTCCCAAAAGTGAGAAGCTTGGGTCTATTTGGGAAGACCCTTTTGTTGTCACTTATAAGCGAGGGGAGTAGTACTCCATTAATTTCCTGGCTACTGGAATTACAATCAACTGAGTCCATGGCTGATTTCTGAGGCCTTATTCTCCCCCCAACCACTCTTGAGGAGGTGATTTCAGACAGTTACAAGTCTGATGTTGTATAAAGAGTGATTCAGGTTTCAATTTAAGTAAAATTGGCCAAAAGACCCTGGCCAATTCTGAGTGGAACCTTTTGAATCAGGGCAAAACTTTTAACGCTAATAAAACTCAGCTGATTAGTTTGAGTTTAGGTAGTTGGAATATTCTGACTTATTAGTGGAATTAAGGGAGCTCTTTAGAGGCCCCTCCCCGCCTTATCACATCTAGTTCAGAACCAACACCTAAGCGGGGACCACCCCCTAGTATAGACATGGTGGAGGTCCCCCTAGGTGAAATAATTTTAGCTAATGGGGATTGGCTGAAATTAATTAAGTTCATCACCCCATGGGTACATCTGGCCAAAAAACTCACCATCTGTCATTCAGCTAAAGTGAAGCGAGCTTTCTGAGATTCAATAGACTGATTCCCATAATACTTAATTCAGAAACTTACCAAGCTGTCTGAACGTCGAGCCTTGACATTTTAGGTACCATATTCAATTTATTAAATGTATTCTCTTTCTACCCCCACATGGCACCAAATAAACATTTATAAAACTAAACATTTTTTAGTATTTGTTTATTTTTGTTATTTTCATATAAGTGGTGAGAAAAGCTTTCAACTGTATTGTTGAATTTGAGGAAATAAAAGCACCAGCGAAAGGGGAGGATACCCCAGTGGTAGAATAGTGACCTCTACCACTGCCTCCCTGAGTTCGATTCCAGTACAGGAACTTTGGGTAGGGGACAATAATGACTGTGTTGGCGTTGCGCACCAATGCCCTGAACTGAGATAGCAAATAGCAAAGGTAGTCCATGGAGTTCCTGGCCTATCATACAAAGGACCATCTAGTACTAAAAAAAGCACCAGCGAGCCTTTTCCAAACCCAAAATCCAACAGAGTTAAACACTGAATATTCTCAGGCCTAATATCAGTATGAATACCAACTTGGCTCAGGAATTTTTCCCTATTTTATTGACCAATGGAGCAATATGGGAAATTCATTCTGAATTTTAATTGTGAATTTGGCTTTATTTACCATTCAATGTTAGGTAAATTAAGGTTAATAATTTTGGGCCTTAATTCTGATAAAATATCTATTGTTAAATTAATAATAGTTATAGTCCAAAATTGTCTAAATAAAAAAATATATCATAAGCCTAAGGTTGAGGCTTCACATCTACTAGGGCGAAGCCCAACACCAACCTTGAGCAAGATGTCCCAACTTCTTATTAGCGCTATTGCACTTTCATCAAGACAAGGGATGGTAACCGTCACAATTTCAATATGACTTGATGATAATTGTGGGACATCAGGGCGGAATCTGCCAAACATACTATCAGTTACAATTATTCAAGTGCCTCAAGATGAGGTGATATTGGTATATAATGGGTCTTTATTGGATATAATGGGTTTATTGGATCGCCTCAATATAAAGTGATAAGGCAATAAGGCGATGTCAATATTCGATGAATACAAAGTAAATCACCTACAATTAGGGTGACAGAGGATTAGAGAATAACAAAGCTGAATTTGAGGAGAATCAGCGGAATAGAATATCCCAAGCCATGAGAAGCATTATTGCATGAAGCCGCTGTGTATATAAGCAAGATAGGCAATTGAGTGAAGAAGGTTGTTTTTAGCGTGGATGAGATGGGACAGCAAAAAGTAGCTGTATTTATAAAAAATAAATAAAAGAATCAGTTGGGGCAATTGCTCCTATTTTAGTATATTTTCAAGTGCGTTTAAAAGACTGATGATCCTCACATCATCCGTCTGTTGTTCAGTTAGTTCAACCTGTGTGAATAACCTGGCGGATCCTAGCAATACCATCTGAAATTATAACAGTAACTGTTACTCCTTCAGGGAACTTTGCGTGGTTAAGTCATCTATAAGGTTGGTGAGGTTGTTAAAGCGTCACCATCAGCCTACTTTAAGAGTAATGGGATACAGGAGGTTCTTAATCACAAAAGATGGTCTCCACAATGTGTCCATCACCTGCAACGAAGGGAACAGGTGATAGTACCCAGTAACTGGGGATAGTTTGAGACTCCCCGCCCTTTATAAACTGACCTACCCTAAGGGCAGGTCTAAGGCTTCCGTGAGCACTTGGCAGATGTAGTTTTCAGTAGCACTATTGTCTACCAAAGTGGTAGCTTGAAAGTCCCTTTCAGCGGAGGAGAAAGTAGCCATGAACAATATATATTCAGATTAAGGCTTATTAGCTGAGGAACCGAAGGAAGATTAGATAACTCTAAGCCCAGCAGGGGTGAGTAGATAAGAGCATCCCCAGAGGATCTAGTGGAATATGACTTCAAATTTCCAGTAGATTGCCCACTGGATTTGAAGGGTGTGGTGTAACTTGATGCTCTAATTTCAGCAGAGGGAAAGTCTTGTCACAGGCAACAACACCAGCGGTAACAGCCAGGCTTCTGGAGGGTTTAGCTAAGTAGAGCTTGTCTTCAACTATCTTTCCATGGATATACAACCATTTCTGAATGGGTCCAGCCAAGGAGGGATACTCCGGTATAATAAGAAAGAACTGCTCCACCTGGCTAAAAAAGACTATGAATTGAGAGGTGAGCCTAGATTCTAAAATAGGAACAGAGGGTCCAGATTTGAGTAAAGTGAATGCTCTGAATTGAATGAGATAGACTTATTAACCCCTCTACTTTTGAGGACAAAATAGAGGGTACTCCATGGAGCACAGTGGTGCAGGACCAGACATGAGAAGAGCCTCACCTATGATGGATATTTCAGTCTCACCTGCCAGCGAGCTCACAGCCAGTTCTAAACAGTAATTTGGCAACACTTTGGGTGATATCTGAACATTAGGTTTGAGGTGTTCATAAATGCCAGGTTCTCAACAATGTAGGTCACAATGATGTCAAAAACTTGGCGGAAGTAAGGATAAACATGGAAGATTCACTGCTGAGGCACAACTGGACAGAGTTTTCAAGCTCTAGGATCTGAATTTATGGCACCTCATGGTTTGGCAGCACAAATGCTATGGGACAGCATAGATGCGAGAATGTAGCAAGTTCTGAACATGAAGGGAGAGGATTATGCCATATTCCCAGGGAGGCACCAATATTATCCAGGGACTTGCGTAGGAGGCCATTCTCAAATTTTCAAGTGATTCTAATCTTAAATCCTTTCTTTGTAACAGGAGTAATTAGTGTGCAGTTGTGATGTCTCCTTAAGCCAGATAGATAAAGGTGTTATAATCCTCAAAGTAGCAGGAGGGAATTCGCAAGGCTTTATAAAAGCTTCCAAAGTGTGGAGATTCAAGGAGGGTTCTATTAGTCTAACTTGAGGCAAGTAACCACTGAGGATCTCATTAAAAAGCTCACAAAGAAGGAGCTGGAAGAGAAAGACATCACCTAGCTCTCTACCATGGGACTTGTGACTAGTCTTAAGGTCAGAAAGCTTGATAAAGATCTCCTCTTTTGTTTTTAAGTCCTGGGAAGTAGATAGGGCTAATTTGGTAGTGACAGGTATTGCACACTGTCTGTGTTTCTTATGTGGGTGGAGCTGAGCAATGCACTCAGTGCACCAATCTATGAATGCAACGACCAAGGCCAGGAAGGAGAAAACTGCACCAACCCAGCGAGTGGTTTTTAAAAGGGGTCAACTCTGAGAGAGTTGGGCTAACTCTAACAACCCAACATGGAAAAAACGCAAAAATAAACTAGACTTTTCTCAGATAATGTCAAGCATAGTGGAGTGCAGGCGGTTACTAAGGATAAAGCTCTAGGTAAAAAGTTCAAGAAGAGAGAAAAGTGAGTAAGCAGCAATAAGCAACGTCATAGGTTAAATCCAGTATATTTACAAATAAATTCTCGAGTTAAAACACACATCAAACTAACCCAGAGCATTTAAGGTAGGAGTTTCTGAGAGATGAGTAAGTTTGGGTAAAGTCTAAGGCGAATATTGGTGAAATAGGAAGCCACAGACTTGGCGGAATAGGTGTGGCATAGGTGCCACCTTTGCGCCCATCAGTATTGCCAAACCTGAACCTTAAACTAAAGCCAGACATTTTTAAGGTTCTAAACATATTATATAGAAAAAAAGTCCTTTGAAACAAGGGGAAACATAGGCAGAAATTACTCTGAATTCTATTGCAAGTAGCTGAATATCTGAGAAAAGCAAAAACAATTTTCAGCTGTAATCCTACTATATAGAGGGAGCTTTGCGAGAACCAAACAATTATCAAAACTGATCCAAGCTAAAAAAAGTTTTTGCCTTTCAATGAGATCAAAATTTTTCAAACTTGGTCAAATTTGGTTACCTCATACCTAGTGATTTTCAGACTTTTTAAACCAATTTTCTCCCAATTTTCAGTCAGTTTTTCACCATTATCATCAGTCTTGACTGTTAGGAAAATAAACCATCACTTGTAGATGACCTTAGAGAGGTCACTAGTTTTCCTCAAGGGATATGGCCTTACTTCCAGTGACTTTAGATGCTTAGCCTTGGAACAGCGGTCTACCCCAAGATATGTTACTAACTGTGACATTTAAACATGGTACCTTTGGTGACATCAATTATTGAGTACTTCAAAAATTCTTTACTATGACATTAAAGGGACTCGTTAATAAAATCAAGTTATGTTAGGTTTACCCCTAGACATTGATTATAGGCTAGTACAATAACCCCTATCTGAAATATTGGCAGAGCAGGACTTTTGCATTGAACGATTAGTCTTATAGATGTCATAAAAAGTAATTTAACAGTGGCAATAACTTGTTGGCAAAAGATTTATTCTGCCAGAGACCTCATATTTAAATCAGCGTTATTGGGAATGGAGGAATTCAACAAGGGGTTACTGTGCTAGATAGTCAAGGCTTCCGCCCATAAAGAGCATGGAAAATGAACATTTTTCTATTATCTGGATGTAATGTATATTATATACTAAAGGGGCGCTTAAAAAATAGTGGGTTTTCCGCATTGTGTAAGTTGCAGCCATTATGAAGGATAGACTCCAGGGTTCCATCAAATCATTTTACTGCCCTATTGGTTGATGGATTATAGGGGTGGTGGAGTTTTGACTAAATCCATATAAAGAGGTTAGTTAATGTGCTACCTGTGACATGAAATTAAGCTCATTGTCTAGTATCAGGAGCAAGGGCATCCATATTGAGTAAAAATGGAACAAAAAAGGAGCATGGTAAAAGCCTTTGCATATTGTTAAATTCCCTCTTCAGGTTCGAACCAACTAGTGCTAAAAAAGCTAAAAGCCTTTGCAGTTCCAGCAGGCAATGAAATTGAATTGACGCACTTAGTCAAGGGGGCAGTTTCCAGATTGATCTATTGTTGGAATGTAGTCTAATAGGCATTAAGCCCACCACGTCAACACTGACAACACTAAAAGGGCCCAAAGTGGCCACGACCTGGTGTTGATATTGGGAACATGTAAATCTTGATTTCTGCAAGATAAACACGCCTCTAATATGATGTGTATGGTCTCAACCATCTGTTCCCAATACCAACGTTTTCTCAGCCATTCTTGAGTCTTCTTCACTGCATCATGTCCTACACTCATATGCCCCTTTAATATAACTTCAATTAAAAAAGGGCATACATACAGCAACCTATTTTTAATAACTTGTTTATAGAGCACTGCCTCATGTATTGGGTGTTCTCAGTCATCCTTTGAAGCTCAGATTGCATTTCTGAGGTCTCTAGTTCCATAGTTCCAGGAGACCAATTATATCATACAACTGGTCCTCTTAAGGCTTTGACACATCTAGAACAAGCATGCATGAAAACCCTTACACATTAGGTGAATTTCTGATTAACAGTGTATGATGATAATAACAAAGTCCCGTAGCCTTAGCGTCCACCTCGCTAATCTCCCATCAGAGTCTTTTATCTGTTTTAACCATTGGAGGGAAGCGTGTTAATGATGTCGCTGGAGTGTGTCAATATAGATAAGGGGGAAGTGCTCTATGGCTAACAATGCATATAGACACTCCCATTAAATAGCCTTATAATTTGTACATACAATTAGAAGGTTTTATTATAATAGAACATGGGATGATCAACTTGATACTGTCATATTGGGCCAATAAAGCCCTTATGGCTGCTTACTAGTGTTAGTGAATAGCAGGAGAGAATGATAAAACTGACATTGTATGTTGATAGGTTTAAAACCATGGAAGTCCTTGGTGATTAAGAGCTTTATCTTGTATAGGTTTCCTATGGAAGTTGATTTTTTCATGAGGCAGACTGAAGGTTTCTGTTAAGTCAGCAAATTAGGGGATTAAATGCCTATAGTACCTCACCATCCTAGGAACACTTGAATATCCCTTATGCTTTGTGAAGGAGACATTTTCATTTAGTAGCTACTTTATCTGGTATGGGTTAAATCCTTTATTAGTTACCTTACGTCAGAGAAATTCCATCTAAGGTTTAAATAAAAAGCATTTGGATGTTTTGGTTTTAGCAAAGCATGGAGCAGTTGCTTAAAAACCTTGCAAAGATGATCTAAATGTCTTTTAAAAGAATTTGAAACTTGGTAATGTTATAGTATATATTAGGACGCACTACAATCTTAAATCTCCCAAGAACCTGTGCATTGCCCTCTGGAACGTCGCAAGGGCGTTACAGATCCCATGGTGCATCTGCGTTGGTTTAAATAACCCTTACTATAACCCTGATTAGAGTGAACTTAACTCAGCCCTCAGGGTAGTTCAATATTAAAGTAAGCTCTGTCAATAACACTTACTGAAGGTAAAGACCCTTAGAAAGAAGCCAAAGTGAGCCATTGATTCAGGGCAGCAGGCAACTGTCCTTCATGTTTACTTAGTTGAGCCTTTGATAGTCCAAGGCTACTCTGTGACTACCATTTTTTTGACTAGAAGGTGAGGGGATTCCCATGGAATACCTGAAGGCACCACTAAACCAGACTTTAGTAATTGTCTGAGTTTAGTGGGCACCTGGGCTTCCTCCACCTTACTCTTCCTATAGTTTTTGGAAATAAAAGGGTTTAGCATACTTAATATTGACATGATGTATAACGCCCTTTATTTCCTGATATCATAAGTAGCATACAAGAAGAGGCCAGAGTATTCCTCCATTGTTCTTGATTTTTCTTTTTTGTTCATTGGATAGCTCATTCCCAATTGAAGCTTCCATCAGGTCTAACAAAGGGGTCTTTTATTACAAAAATCTAGGCTTTTAAAGCCATAAACGCCTTCAACCTTGTCATTATTTGATAATTGAAATATGCAATTGGGGTATTAGATCCCAAGTCCTAGGGTTATAGATAAAATCAACTAGTAACACTGATATTGAAAGTATGTCATGGTTACATGACATAATTGAGGGATAAACTGCCAAGATAATACTGGACGTCAGGATTCCAAAAAGGTCAAGCTGCAGGACTTCCTTACCTAAAGCATACCTTGGACCAACGCTGGGTGCAGGCTAGATATGCAGGTTGGTCCAGGGAAGTGCTTGATGCTTGTCCCTGCATTACAGCAAGGGTGTTAAATTGCACGAGCTATTTTCTTAATGATGACAGTTCAGTTTGGCTGCTCAGAGAATGGGGGTTTGAAACCTGTTTAATTTTAAATATTGCCAAATTGGGACGGCTCAGCTTACAATCAGTAACTGAAGTTTGGTCAATCTTGAGATACAGTACCCTGTCCAAATGGTAGGGTGCACCGATTAGTTTGCTCAGGCTTGTACCATTTTCCCTAATTGACTACTTGCCTCCCATTGTTCAAAGTATGGTTCCCAAGACCAAATTTCCTTGTTGGTCATCTTCCTTAATAAAATCTCTCCATAAGTTTACATTTTTCAATATAGTTCCTTGAGCGACCTGTGTGCGGACCTCCTCAGGGAGGTCTCTAACAATGTTGGCCATTTTAATTTCACAAAATTATCTACTGTATATGATGCACCGCTAGCCCCTATGGTCCCCTCCAGACCAAAGCACCCAAGCGCTCCTACACTGACCTTCACTTGGTTGTGGACTCCCCATTGGGTTCAACCAAGTTTTGTTAATTATATTATATCTCTTACTATACACCGCACTGTACACCCTTGCCCTGGGTCCCTTTTCTCTGGCATCCTCTGCGGTGCCCTGTTCCCCTTCTTACTAATGACTAGTTCCCTGGCGGTTTGGTTGTGTACCTCACACCACCTCGCTGGGAATGGGAGATTTACAGACACTCTCCTTACATAGCCTACCCAAATGCCCCAGGGATTGTGCAACATGCCAGAGAATTCCAGAGGTTAATAGACTCTATCCTCAGTGATTTGAAGCTATCCTGCATTGTAGTATATCTGGATGATATCAAAGTATTTATCAGGACCTTCTTTGACTATTTGGAGCACTTAGAAGAAGTTTTCAAGCAACTGGTAATGGTGAACTTGAAGATCAAGCCAAAAAATGCAATTTCTTCTAGTAAGCTTGAGTACTTGTGGTTTTTGATAAGCTCCAGTGGGCTGCAACCCCAGAAACAGAATATTATGGCAATCAAACAGATGTTGATCCCAAAGAGCATTTGATGTATCCAAGTATTTCTTGGAATGGTCAGCTACTATCGCCAATTTATAAAGGATTTTGCTAGAATTTCAGACTTTTTATTTCATTTATTGAAGTAATTGAAAAAAGGTTTCGTGTAGAATGATGAGGCTCAAGAGTCATTTGATAAATTATGCCAATATCTGATGACTAATCAGTCTTAAATTACCCAAATTTTGATCAGGAATTCATCAAACTGATGCTTCATTGATGGAGATTGGTGCTGTTTTGAGTAAAGTGGATGAAGATGAGGAAGAACATCTGGTGGCCTATGTGATCAGAACAATAACTCCAGTTAAAATTATACCGTGATGGAGCATGTATACTTCACAGTGACATATGCATGCAAGCAATTCTGAGTGTATATCCATGAAACACATTTTAAAGTGGTGACTGACCACTCATCTTTACGTTGGCTCCATAACCTGAAGGGACTAGAAGGGCAATTGGCCCGATGAGCTTTAGAAATACAAGCCTTTGATTTTGAGATAAACCACCGGGACAGAGAAGCACATCAAAATGCTGATGGATTATCAAGATTGCCTGCTGTTTAAGTTGTCTATCATTAATTGGATGAGTTATTCCAGAGGATGATTGAAGGCAATATTGATAATGAGCCCCCAATAAACTCAAGGTGCACTAAAGAAAGCAATGGAAAACACCAAGATGAAAAATGTACAATTATATAAAATGATTGATGGAAAATGGTTTTTATTCCCAAAGCTGTCATAACAAGTGGAAATTATCTGATCCGCACATAAAGTCTTCAGCCATGGCGTCCTAAGAAAAACCATGGACCATCTTTGCTAGTACTAAAACTGGGAATCAATCAACTATGATGTTGCTGAATACCTGAGCATGTTGCATGGAATGCCAATTCCACAAGCCTCAAAAGAGTATAACAGGATACAGGCTAGTACACCCTGGGTTCCCATGGCACATGGTGTCAATAGATGTGATGGGACCCCTAAATATCAGTACAGGAGGATCAAAAATAGATCATAGTGGCATTAGACCATCTGACTAAATAGGTAGAAACCAAAGGCTTGAGCAAAATGGATGCTGCAAGCATGGCGAGATTCATCCTGGACCAAGTGGTTTACCAGCATGGATTCCCACAAGTTTTATTGAGTTAAATGGAACCAATTCTACCTCTATTTGATCCTAATGCTAGATAAATTTATGGGGATCAGAGGATTGTTATCAATTCCATATTGGCCAGAAACAACCAGAATGACGGAATGATTTATTGAAGGCTAGCTGCAATACTAAGAAAATTGGTTGCAGTGAAAACTTTTTCTTGGAAAGCTTACCCTAAGTTCAGTTACTTTTGCCACAATATTAGTCATCATACAGTGTCAGAAAAAAGCCATTTGAATACTGTACAGATGAAGGGCAGCATTACCATCAATTTTGTATTCTGCCATAGAACCAGTATCATGGAAGAGTACTGAGAAATACCTGAACCGACTGGCAAGTATCATAAATGAACAGCAATTGCAAGCATATGATACCACCTTAAATAAAAGGATTAAAGTGAAATTTACAGATGACAAGAACTGACCATCAATACAAGATTAACATGTGTGGAAATGGGTAGCTTATTGTGACACCCATGGTTTTGGAAGAAGAAATAAGATGGATGCTTTGTGGTTGGATCCAAGGTGATTGCCAAGTCAGCAACTGATGCTTATATGATTAAGGACCTCATGGATGGGCATATAGTGAACTGAGTCCATAAAAAATATCTCAAGTATTGGATCTAGGGGAGTAATATGTTTCAATGTTCCCAAAGGACCACTGAACCTACTAAAAATAGGTTAAGTCCTGGTGCTGGTCAAGTCTTATGAGGGGGCCGCTGAACCAAGACAGTTGTTCAAGTCCCAGGGGGCCCTCTGAACCATGATAGGTGGTTAATTCTTAAAAATACACCTCTTGTTACAATATCTGGTTAAGTTAAAAAGTGAACTGCTGAACCATAATAGAGGAAATGAAAAGATAGACCTCTGAACCTACTTTATAGTTTAAGTCTTATTGCAAAAAAAAGAGAAAAAAGAACATAAGGAATAAAATACAAAAGATAATATATGTTAAAAACCTTAAAGATTAGATATATAAAAAGATAAATATGCAAAAAAAACAAGTATCAATTTTATTTTTCATCATCAAAAAGAGTCTGATGATGTTCCCTTATGTTATCAGTAGGACAAACTTGAGTTAACTCTGAGTCCACTTTAAGTAGTCCCAAGGTGCTGAAAGAACCAGAATATCAGTAGAATCAGAACAGGCTGAAATTTGATTCTCCAGGAGTAGTCTCTAGAAAGATAAACACAATAAAAAACGGAGAGCCCAGCCTGGGGGAATACAGGGAACAAGGAATCAGAGAAGCCACCCAAGAAGATCCTTTAAACAATGAAGTGTCATATAACCAATCTGGGGTAAAACAGGATTTCAAGATATTTTACCGGCAAGAACACCCAAACTATACTTTCATGACATGGGGCCATAGATACCACGCTCTGCAGAGACATAATTAAGGAGGGAATGGAATGGGAATGCACTATAAGAAGGACTAATAGAGATTCATCAATTAAGGAAAGGAGATGGAACCAGAGAACTCCAATTTAAATCATGCAGGCAGACTCATTCAGAATTGAAGCAGTTTATACCCCCAGGAAATCTTCATTGCTGGATAATCTGGTCAAGCAGGGGGATGTTTTAGGATTTTGATATACCCAAATTACCCTACTTAATCAATTATGATTCATCTGCTTGTCCACTAGGGGATTCATCCTGCTAGTGGATGTGGAATTAAAATAAATTACAGTATCTAAAGTTTGGAGTATTATCCTGAACAAATATTAAGCAATTTGCTGGATTTGATCTTCTGTATTGTTAAAGTTTCATCAGGAGTGATCTCTGACAACAAACAAGTTATTTGGTTGTCAATTTTACTATGGACAACTTAATTAGCTTGTAGGAGTTGACTGGGTTTAGTTACCACTTGACTAAGGGGTTTTTGAGTTGCTGGGCAAGTAATGTCACCTGTTATAAAGAAAATTTTTTAAGTTAACCTTTTTAGGATTGCAACCTGTTAGATATGGGTTATAAGCCCCTTTACCTAAGCATATTGTTACCTAATAAGGGTTATTCAATGAGAGTTGAGCTTAGGCGTTAGGATACGTCCATTGTTTCAACTCTTAAGAGTCACATTGAGAGTTGGCGAGAGAATCTTATTGAAACAGATGAGGAAGATTTATGATTTTTGTGACGCTGAAGGGTTAGTTCATCAGCAACGGCCACTATATCCAATAGGGGCGCCAGCCAAAGGGCTGAATGCCAAAATCCCCAATAAAATTCTTTGTTTTTTTTATATAAAGAGAGATAATCAGAAAAATAATTTATAATAAAAGTTTTATAAGTAAGTCTGCTTTTCTCTTATGATTAGAGTTTTGGAAATATAAGAAAGCCTTTGTCTATCTTGCTGTTATCTCCATGTCCTTTGTGTGACGAGTAAGGAGGAACCTCTGAACCTAATACTAGGTTAAGTTCTACAGAAATGATAGTAAGAACCTCTGTCCCTAAACTGAGGTTAAATTCTATTAAAGAGGGAAGTAGTCCCTACAGATATTCCAGAATACATTTAAGATTAGAAGAGCCAGGTTGGCGTTGAGCCTAACAACCATCTTGGTTATAAGAAGCTTAACTAGAGTAGTAATCTTCATACTCTTACTGCCTCATATAATTTATTAAAACAATTCAAACAACTTACATACAAAGAACCTGTGCTGTTGAACAGGGGAGCTGAAGAGAATTGCTAACTGAAAAGAGTAAACAAATCCCAAACATTTAACCTTTGGTGCTTATTCCAGAAGAGGAAGTTGAGCAACCACCAGGTCCCAGTTTTAACAACTTTAAATTTAAGTCCATATAAAAATTTTATATTTCAGAAAGACCAAAAGTTCCAATCAATTTTTTTATACAATTCATACCTGATGATCTAAGGACTTAAATTAATCCAAACAGATTTTAAAGTTGAATTGGTATTTTATGGCTGCTTGATTTCTATAAAGTAATACAAAACACTTTTTCTATTACATTAAATAGAATCTCATATTCTAGAAGAAGCTCCATTGTTATTTTTGGGCTTCTTACCTTAGAATTCTTAGGGTTCTCTACACTGGAATTTATATCTGTGACAAGTCTCAGCTTTTTAATAGCTTATTTTGAGTTTATCCTCCATCTATTAACTATAAGTTTCTATTGTTAATCATATTTAACTTCATTGTGCTGCAGATGGCCTAGTCAGTTGTAGCAGAAAAATTATTATTGTTGGAACGTAAGCTTCATTTGTGTCTTGTACGCATAATTGGTGTGCCAGTCCTGATGAACTCCTATTGAATAGAAACTATATAAGACTTCCAAAAACCTATGACGCCAATGCAGAATGGGACGTCAAATACCCCCCTCATCTATATACTCCACAACAAAATGCTGAATCATTTTGCAGTGACCACCAGCTTGCAGTTGAAGCAGCTGCAGCACCAGATTGTAATCCCCTCTGCAAAGCTGTCACCAAATCAGTGGTGATGCTCACAGGAGGTATTCCCTTCCTCCTGTGATCCCCTCAACCCTCACCACAAAAAGTAAAATCACAAAGAATCAGTTATACAAAAATGTCAATGAAGCTATCCAGAACGTGGTAAAGTAGCACGGAATCCTAAAGCTAAGGTTACCCAAACCAATATTGCCATGTTTGTTAAACTCCCAGACACCCGCATTAAAACCAAAAAAGCTTTAGCTGAATATATCAGTGCCATTTTCCTAGCTGAAAATTTCCATGAAATACCAATCATTAGTGATATTGAACCACATGCCGCTGATGCCCAAACGCCCTTACTGTCCACCTTGACATGTAATCTAATCTGGGAGGAGGAAGCTGCTGCTGAAGATGATCCCCCAATCCCCCCTCCCCTTCTGCAATGGAGGGATAAGCAGTTTCTGCTGCCCACCTGGTTGGTTGTTTTGTTTGAAGTGTTTCATTCAATCCGCTCATTTGGGCGTTTTGTCTGAAACAATTAGTTATATTAGTTGTTAGTTTTAATTATAGTTTCATTAATGTCTTCCCCCCAATTAGATTACCTCAAATAAATAAAAAAAAAAACTATGACGCCACATTGTCAAAAATCTGGTTATCTGCTCCTCTAAAATAATGATGGAGGTCAGAGTTTCAAAACAGAATCTAAATGCAACTTACCTTAAGAGTATTAGTACCAAATACCCCTAATAAGCCCCTAAGCTATAGCCATACTATATGTTATGCATCCTAAGGTTAACCCTACACATTAATTAGTAGGTTTCCATAATGCAAAACAGATGTTAAACCCAAGCGAGTTTAGTTGTTAAAATTGAGTAGATGGATCTTTGATTTGATAAGTAAAATTTTGGATCACTGTCACATATTGCCCAGTACCAGTTTGGATTAATTTCAATTAGCAACACATCATCATGCCACCTGACATTATGATTGTTACAAGAAATGGGTTACATTGTACATTTAATCTAAAACACTTAATTACCTAGAGACGTGCACAAATGATTAATTGTACATGGTTAATGAAATGCAAAGTTGCACATGCAATATGTTCTGTTTATGGAATTGTTTTATTAATTGATGAATTATTTTATATATTCTTGTCTTAATATTTATTTTCCATCTTAAGTAAATTTCATATGTATGTGAAGCTTATATAAACTACAAGATTATTAATTTAATAAAATTTTTCCAGTATTTTAAATGCATTTTCAAATTATAAGAAGTTCATCTTGTGGGGACCATCTAGTACTAAAAAAAAAAAGAAGTTCATCTTGTGCCATCTCATATTATTTCAGTAACAAGTTTGACACATTCAAACCTTTATCTTAACTAAGTTCTTTTCCTGTCTCTTTTTATCATTAAAAAGCCTTAATTTCTAGTTCAGAGAGGTAAACTTTAGTCACATATTTATGGATAGTCTAGAGTTACAATACATTTGAAGAATATTTATATTGTGGAATTTTTGGCGACTTTCACCAGAAAGAAACCTCAAAAAGATAACCCTTACAAATAAAAGTTTCTAAAATCAAAGCTTTCCTATAATTATGACCAAAGGAGAAATCTATATGGTGGCAGATTTCATCACATGGAATGATAAACTTACTCACATTTGCCCAACCTCATTCAAATTAACATGAATATATTCCCAAGATCAACATACCTTATATAAGTGTAAAATATTGAACTATAATTGAACAGATGTCTTATTTTCCTTCACCTTTTTGATATAGAAAATTGAATATATGACATATTTTTTGAGTCTAATAAATAATCTTTTATACAATCTGTGCTTTATCTCTGAGGTACTTTTCACATCTGACTTACTAAGAGATCAGGATACAAAGTAATTATAAATTCTAAGATACATAATTCATTTAGATTTCTATAACTTTTAAAAATTATTATTTTATAGCTTACTTAAATTTGCACAAAAAACAACTTTAGTTTGCCATATAAATTTAAAAAATAAATTATGTTAGGGAGGGTGCCTAGTGCTAGAGTAAGGACTCAATAAAAATTGCCCTCCAAGTTCAATTTCTAGTAGATGAATTTGGGTAGTAGATGAATTATAACTATGTTGGCATTGCGCACCAATGCTCCAAGATGAGATAGTAAATAGCAAGGCGGTCCATGGTGTTCCTGGTCTATCAAAATTCTGCAAGTATAGTTTTACTTGGTTTTATCCTCCTTTCCCATTAATTTCACCTTTCCTCATTCCCATTAGTTGGTGAGGTATTGCCCCAGGTATGTTCACCTCAAATAAATAAAAATATTAACTTTTCATTAGCCTTTTAACATGATTTTTGCTATGACCTTTTTTAATTATAAATTATCCTTTCTTAATTATACTCTATATTTTTGTTGCTTTAACTTTATGCTGGTTCTATTTTATCTCTTTTTTAAGCTTATGTCTTATAAAATGAATTATATTTGATGATAATGATACTTATGATATAGTACATAATTTCTGACCTTGAATCTCTATTTTTAATATAGCTGTCCAAAAGATAGGCTTAGTGCTTAAGTATAAAAAGGTCTTGTTTATGAAGTATCTTATTTATAAATCTCAGTTCTAAGCCTTAGTTTACTAATTTTTTACTAAAAGTTTATTGGTATCTATGCAATCAAAAAATAGAACCAAATCTCTTATAAACTTATTATTGAGCAAATTATCTGATATACTTATCAAGGAAAAACTATTATAAAACCACTAAAGCAAATTCTAATTGAAAATAATAATTTTAACATTCTACTTCCTTATTTATGTAGTGTCCTGTACTGACTATGGACTGGTGACTTGGGTAACTATCTTTTTTATATTGAAGCATATTTTCTGATATTAGCAACTATAGTATAACTTTGTATGTACTATGTTTACATTATTAATCATTTTTGATATTTTATGATCAATTGACTAGTATTTCAGAGACCTTGTTTGGTCTTTTATTTGTCAAAAATCAAAACACACCATAGAATTAATTTCTGTTTTAAAAGGTTGATATCAATCTAATTGTTTTAGTGACATTTTTATATTGACTGATAGGCAAAAGAATGTGGATTACTTGGCATGAAAAAGTGTGATATATATATAGGCTAGTGTGCATCTTTATATTAACCACTATATTGAACCTTATAATCTTAATCTTATTTTATATTAGTTTATTTTATTTGTTTCACGTGTGCTGACCTGAGGCCAATACTGCACCAATTAATGGGGAGATTGAATTAATAGGAAAGGAGGGTAAATCCTGGTAAACCTCCATGCACAACAATCTAATAGGCCAGAAACTCCATGGATTGCTTTGCTATATGATATCTCAGCTTGGGGCATTGGTGTGCAATGCCAACATAGTCATTATTAACCATCCTTTACACAAAGTTATCTACCATGATCAAACTTGGGAGGCAGTGATCATTGAGTCCATACTCTACCATTAAGGCACCCTCCTCATTAAACCTAATCTTGATGCAACTTTTAACTATCTTTATATAATTTTATATGAATACTAGATAACTATTGAATCTCTTGTAACAGTTATTATATTTTATGATTTACTTTAATTTAATGATAAAAAAATATTTGAGGTGGGTCAACCTTGGGACAAATATACCACACTGAGAATTTTTTTTAGCCAGTACAGGTTTTGAAATCAAACCTGCACTAGGGTGGAAGCAGTTTTACCTGCCAGGCTAACCATCCTTTTTTAGTAACGCTCCATACTTTATTTAAATTAAATTCAAGGGAAAGTAAGAGGGGAGGTCAGAATACAGGCTATTCAGCTGAGGTTAAAAAAAGGAGTCAGGCCACTAGAGATCTAGCACCTCCAATTATTGCTGATTGGAGATTGCCATTGCTAGCCACGGTTCTAGCATTGGCAGGCTTACAGGCTATTTGATTCTTAGTCAATTAGTTGCCTCAATTCATAAGATGAGTGATCCAATGGGGAAAGCCACACATGTGGCTTTGTAACACCCAGGGATTAAGCGCAAGAATTTGGAGATCCATTGGAGCTGATCAGAGATAATCCAAATGGTCTTCATCACCAAACTCTTGTGATGGGGGCGCTCATTGCTCAAACTCTTGGCAACAAGAGCCAAATGAATCACCCATACATAATAATGGTAGATGAAGGCTTATAGTTGGATTGGGGCCATTCTCAAGGTTTTCATAAAATTAGATCCTGCTATAGATGTATTCCCATTGGTGATAGTTTTCCTGATAGGATGTATTGCATTGTTGACCAGTATTTTTTGAACATGGCGCATTCATAATATTGGTGAGCGATATCTGCTTCCAGTTCAGCGCAAACAGGGCACTCCTTGTGTGGGTAATCCAGCCTGCTATGTTTGCCCAATTTGAATGCATGGTTTAGGATCTGCCAGGTTGCTGACCTCTGCTTGGCTGTTACCAAATGGGAGTTTAGGCCCAAAATTAACTCCTTCAGAAGTTAGTTGGTATTATGACCTTCAGCAGCCCAGTCATTTAGGATTTGTGGCTTAGTGGGTGGTTTATGCCCGGGCTTCAGGAGCGGATCCCTGTACTCAATTAGTGTCAATTTGTACCTTATTTTGATTGATTTGGTGGTGTATTTGTCAGCTATTTGGTTTCGCTCCTCCCAGCTCATTGTGGAAATCATTGCGGAATTATGGGCCTCTACATCCCTGTGGATTTGGTTGCCATCCTGATCCAACTTCTCAAATGACCATCTTCCCTTGGTGCACCACCCAATTGCATAGTCACCAGTAGTATGGAGTACCCTTTCAGGAGGGTATTTGTGGGTGGTGTGCCATCCATTTGCATATTGAATGAGGAGAGACTGGCTCTTGGAGACCTTGAATTCTTGCCCAGTTCATGCCCCACGCTAGGGTCATGCAGCGCATGTGTGTTTGCATTGGTTTAAGGAACCACTTAGCCCAGATCCACTGAGCATGGGATTTGAAGTCCACGAGGCCCATGCCTCCTTCGCTCTTCTGTTTTTACAGGGTTTCCAGTGCTATCAGCGCCACCTTTGTCTTGAACCACAGGAAGGTGTGGAGAATTGTCCTGATTTTCTTCTCCAGGTTTGGGCTCATTGGCAGCACATGGGTGACGTACTACAACTTGAAGAGAATGAAAATGTTGATTGCTTGCACTTTCTCTTTGAGCATAGTCTGGCGTTCTTCCAGCATGCCATTTGGGATGATAAACTTGACAATAACTCTTGTTTGGTTTCCAGTACTGCAGGTCCCCTATCATTGAAGAGTATCCCAGGGTATCAGATTGTCTGGGAAATCATGATCAGCGTTGTGTCAGTCAGCGGGCTGAATTTCAGGATGCTGATCCTCATTACTGAGTTTTTTGTTAAGTTAACTTTCACATTCAAGGCTAATTGGTATAAGTCTAGTAGTTCTTCAGCGCCCTGGAGGTTGGTCAGTGAGCTTATGCCTACTTCTGTGTCATTGGCAAATGCCAGCATTTTCAGTGGTGTTTGGTTTGGGTGGTCTAGGCCCTGGAGTTTTGTGTCCGCTGCTGCCAACAAGATGTTGGCTGAAAAATTAAACATTATCAGTGACATAGGGTCACCTTGTCAGAGCCCCTGCCCAACTGGTATATTGTTGGTTATACCATCTGCAACAATCACCTTGGCTACCAGGCCTAATTACAGTGTTGTTATCTATGCTCAGAAAGTGTCAGGGATACCAACTGCCTTTAATGCCTCATGTAGGAATGACCATGCCACTCAGTCATATGCCTTTTCCATGTCAAGGAGCATAAGATACCCCAGTTTGGTTCCCTATGCATCCTGTAGTACGTTTTGGACTGCACTGATGCTGTCCCAAATACTCCGGCCTTTGATAAATCCGTTCTGGGTCTTATGGAGCATGCGCGGCGCTGTCACCATCAGCCAATTCAATAGTATGCGCGTCAGCAGCTTGTAATTGGTGTTAGATAGTGCGATCAAGTGCCGGTTCTGAAGTTGTCATTGGAGTCCCTTTTTGTACAAGAGTACAATTCAGGTCTCCTGGCCCCTAGAATTTGTTGCCCATTTTGTAAGCAGAGGTTAAAAAGGGCTTTGAGCTCTGTCACAATTTGGTCATGTAATGCGCTATATATTTCTGCACACATATTGTTGGGGCTTGGTGCTTTTATTCTTGGAGACTCCTTCAGCGCCCGCTTAACTTCATCAATAGAAATTTTGGCAGATAGTTTGATGACATATTCCGTCATACAGCCCCCCAGTGCCAGCTTGGCCAGGTCAATTAGGGTATTCATCACAGATTTTCTCATTTCTCGTTGTCAGAAAAGTTTACCATATAATTGTTTGATCTCACACTTGATCATCTCTGGGTTGGTTGATACTTCCCCTTCCGCTATCTCCACTTCCCTTATCCTAGCCTTGGTTCATATTTCCTTGAGGTGCACCAGGCCATCTTTGGTCATCATCCCCTTTAAGCTCTGATATTGGTATGTTGCCATTGGTCCATCGCTCTGAGTCTTGCTTCATCATTAGGGCCCAATACTTTTTGTGCATTGTTTGGTACTCACTCCACCAGCCTTTGCTGTCCTGCCAGGTGAGCCTCAACCTCTCTAACTTAGATTTCAGTTGCTTTGCGGTGGCAGTTTGCTTGTAGGTGGTTTCTTTTTTGAACTACATGGTATTGTGCTTCAATTTTGCTTTGATCCAATTCTATTGTTCCATTGGGTCCAACTCCAGGTGGTTATCCAGATATGCGACCAGTCAGTCCAGTCCCTCGTTGATCGTTTGGCACCATTCCCTGTCCCTCAGCGTGACTGGTGCCAACTGCCATTTGCAATTCCTTGGGGGTTCATTGATATCAATATTTATGAGGATGACCATGTGGTCACTTTCAGCTATATATTGACCTTGCTGTTTGACATCATCAGCTTGAGATCTGATGACACTAGGATGTAATCTAGGCGTGAACTGGACTGTGGGGATCTGACAGAGTCATATGACCATAATGTTAAGTTGTCCAGGTCGTCATCCTCTTTGTCAATTGTTAGGCTAATTCCAGATTTGACTATTTATTCTAGCATCTCATTGGCCTTTCTGTTGGGACATTTGCAAGTTGGAAACATATCTCAACTTGCATTTGTCCAGAAATTCAGGTCTCCTGCTATTACTGTCATCACTCTGGATGGCACTTCCAATAAGAATTCCCAAATTATATGGTTTTTTATGGGGCTTCAGAAGAGTGTAGACCGCCACCGCTCAAAGGCTCTTGCCAGTTTCCCTGTTTGTAGCAGTTACTATCAAGATCCTTCCGGCGTGAGTTTCCTCAACAAATTCCAGGCCTATCTTCTTGTTCATTGTGATGATCGCCACATGATCCATCCAGAGGGCTTGACAGCCTATCTGGCGGGACCATGGGTGGTTTGTCACATTGCAGTTTGAGTTTGGCACCATTTCTTTTTGGTTACCTGCTTGCATTTCTGAAATAAAAATTAGGTTGATATTGTTATTAGTTTTTAAATGGTGCGTTTTCCTCCTCCTCATTTGTATGCTTGCCATCCCCTGAGCATTTGTTGTTGCAATCCTCATTTCCAACTGCCCAACCCACGGGTATGAGGATTAGCATATTCTGGGTTATGGATCAAGTCGAATACTGAGGTTTGTTTGTTGGTAGAAGAAGGTGTCAAGGGTGGGTGGGGGTTATTGCTCAGCTTTCAGGGCCAGTTGGTCAGAACTGGGATTATGTTACTGGGCATCCTGTGCATTGGGAATTCAATCACCATCCCCATCTCCATGTTGATGGATAATGGGAATGGTTCTATAATTGGCTCCAGGTGCTCCTTGTCCCCTACTGGTGGAGTGGCAGATTCCCCTTCATCCATCATTCAGATTCTCACCCCTTTGTTCAATTTGTCAGCTGCTCCTTATTTTTTAGTCAGTGCCCATCCAGCCACTTTGCCAATTTCATCGCATCAACTGATTTTTTGCCAGTCTCCCTGGGTTGCTTTGCCAATAATTTCTGATTTGATTTTGAATTCACTTTTGGCTTGTTGGGCTTTAAATTTTGATTTATTTGCATCCTGCGTCCATCCCTTCTTGGTGAATTCTTTTGGTTTGCCTTTTGCCATCTTTCCTCCTTGAAGATCATCCATTCTGCTTGGGATGGGCATGGCTTTGTTGGTTTGGGTCACGTTCCTTTGTCCATTATGTACAATTTGGGGTTTGGATTTATAGATTATTTGCCATCTGCTTTGGGTCACTTGGCTGCTTCTTTCTCCCATGCTTCCCTATGTGCCAGGTCCAACTCTTGTTGGCGTTTCATGTCCACAACCTCTGTTAGGTTATGCAGGATCCATTCCCAGGCTTTCAGTCAAAGGAAAGTCTTGGTTCCAATCTTAGTGACCCCACTGATGGGGTCATATTTGTACTCCCAAGTAGTTTTTCCTTTGCAGTGAAGGCTAACCACCCTTTAATTTAATGATAAGTTATATCAAGTAACTTAACATTTCTGAGAAAAAGAATGCATAATTTAACTTCTGATAGCATAAAGGGAATACAAACTGAAAAATATTACATTAATATAAAACACATAAAGGCATTTTCAGTTTTATTTTAAATTATACCATGGCTTTTACAAGTTTTAAAAAAAGGCTATCTAACAATTACAAAAAAAAAGAAAAAATAATAAAGACATCAACACTACTAGCAAGTTCATGTTTACTTACCACTTTTTTGAGCTTATAATATGATCAAAAATCTCAAATCCTATTATTGTGATTGATGCATATTAAGTGAAATCAATAATCAGAAGATTAATTTTTAAAAAATATATAGTTATCTCAATTATGTCCTAGTAAAGTTTTTCATAATATAACTTTAATTTTATATGTTTTATTTTATCTGAGGTGAGATGACTTGGAGGATGACACTGCACTAATTTAGGGGTAAGAAGGAAATCAAATTGAATGGGAAAGAAGGACAAATCCTGGAAAACATCCATATGTGGCGTTCTGTTAGGCCAGGAACTCCAAGTGCTCTCTGTGATTTGCTATACAGTCTAAGTCATTAGTGCATAATGCCAACATAATCACTAATTCCCCAAGCCAATTCCATCTAATGGGATCAGACTGAGGAGGCAATGGTCATTGATCTCATGCTTTACCACAGGGGACACCCTCCCCTCAGAGCTTTATATAAAATTATTATCTTAACTTAAATATTGATTACATTAATTTTATCTCATTCACTTTATATACCTATCCCTTTTTAATCACTAAGGCATACTTTTAATAAAAAAATGAAAACAATAAAAGGATAAAAAATACAAAAAGTTAAATAGTAGTTTGATACTGATTTAAGGGTTAACCTAGTACAATGATTCCAGATATGACTTTTAAAGGTGTATAAATACATTATATTATAAAACTTTATATGCTATAAATTTCCTGGGGTTGTTCCATTTTGAGTAACTTTTCTACTGGTCAACTATGAGCTAAATCCTTTTATGCAGTATCTTTTTTTAGTACTAGATGGTCCCTACTATGCAGTATCTTAATTATATTTATTTGGAAAGGCTGACCAAGGGACAGACACAGATTTTTAATTTTCATACAGTTTTTATATGAGGATTAAGGTGCACTTAAATTTATTGTTTTTTAGGATTATTAAAATCAATAGAAGTCAAATAATTTATTTTTAATATATCTATTTTAATGCATGATTATATAAATGACAAGTAAACCTTTCATTATAATCTAAAGGGCATAATATATTACTAATGTCTAATATAAGAAAAATAATAATTAAAGGTTTACATAAGTATTTAACTTTAAGGATTACATTTTTATTAATACATTATAAAAAGTAAAAACTATTGTGTAACTTGTAAAAGATTCATTATATATCTAGGTTAATTGTAAGAATCATAGAAATTAGATTATATTGTGTACTATGTAGAATGATATGCTATATTAAAAATTTTTAAACTTTTTATTTTAGTACTAAAAATAAAGATTATTTTGTATTAAAAAATATATTATTTCAATATAGTAGATTTTCTATAAACTATATTTGTAATAGAAACCTTATATTGATCTGACTATATAATTAACACATAAAAATTTCAACTTACATATAAGAATATAGATTGGGCAAGGATAGTTCTATCTAAAATCAACATTTGTTCATAAGGTATCTCTGTCCTATAGTTTATAATTAATATTAGCTCAAAACTGTAGATTAAATCTTTTATTTAAGCACCTTGAATTTCAGCTTTTTATATCCTTAACTATATAT
Source organism: Massospora cicadina (assembly GCA_022478985.1). Taxonomy (NCBI): domain Eukaryota; kingdom Fungi; phylum Entomophthoromycota; class Entomophthoromycetes; order Entomophthorales; family Entomophthoraceae; genus Massospora; species Massospora cicadina. The sequence continues at coordinate 107,654 of JAKSZP010005475.1, forward strand.
GTAGTAGCTATTTATCTAATATTGCTGTGGAAAAATGAAACATGGTTATTTTGATCTGAATATTCTACTTTCAGGTGGATTTGTAGTTTTTTGCCCTATGACCATCATATAAATAACCATCATTTTGTCTAGTTTTCTGTGTCATATTGAATTTATGTACTCATTAATTATACCCCACATTTCAATATACATTTGACAGTACAATAAAACAGCATGAACTTTTATATGCTATTTTCTTTTATAGTATTTAGGTATTTGCCTCGGATGTTGGTCGTCCCTTCAGGTATTTCGCATACCACAATTCCTAAAATTTTTCAACTGCTGACATGACAATGTAGGGTGTAGGCTATTTTATTTATAATGATAAACAATATAAACTTCTTTTAAATGAGATATGCCTTGTTAGCTCAGTCGGTAGAGCATGAGACTTTTAATCTCAGGGTCACGGGTTCGAGCCCCGTACAAGGCTGCGCGGCTATAGCTCAGTTGGGAGAGCGTCAGACTGAAGATCTGAAGGTCCCGTGTTCAATCCACGGTGGCCGCATTTTTTATAAAACAAGCTTGCATTTTTTGTCATTATAAACTTAAAGGATATGTAGATAGTCTCATTATATTGAAATAGATTATAAAATATAAGTTTAAAGGCTTATATCTTTAGAGTATTGATCCCATAATTATATATACATATATTTAATTCTTATTAGGCATCATTTTGCAAAAAAAATGAACTATCATCAAGAGAATATAAAATTTATGCTCCTAACACTAGCAAGTAGTCATTGAGTTTTGCACAAACATAGGATGGGTCATGTTAATTATAAATGTAAATCAGTTAGCATTGATGTAAGGAATTGGATGGTGCATAAAATAAAATTCAAGAAACTCATTACATGGGAGTGTATTTTTGCATAGACATAAATAGAAGTGTATATGTAACAAATAAAGAACCTGAAAAGTGGAAACTGGTAGTATTTATTGTTTCAAACCAAGGATGATTTAGCATTAAAATTATAGAAAAAATTGATATCAAGGCAGGCATATGTGTACATAGGAGTAAATGAAGTTTTAGATGGCACCATATGAGGACTATATATAGATCATCCACTCAAAAATTATTTTATATATAAAAAACTTCATATAAATTGAAGAATTAAAGGAAGCTAAACATATATGAATTAAAATAGTACCAACTAATTTGTTAATTTCTTATATTTTATGCCTTTGTTGTTTATGATGGCAGTGAAATAATTCACATGCTTTAGAATTCCTATTTTGTTCTACTGAGATTAAGCAGCTTTGTAGTTACTAGGTTAGCTAGCACTGATTACCTTACCCTTGATGTAACCTTCCAAATCCTTGTCATGGCAATGGAAAATAAAGTTTAGACTGGCCTACCAGTTGGGATACATATGCAACCAAAAAATGATCTATAATGCTAGTGCGTTGCCATTCAAACAACAGTTGAGTTGATTGAAAGATGAATAATAATGGAGGACCTATGGATTGCAAGGATAAAAAACAACCTGGAAAAGAACCAAGCTGTTGCAACCTCAGGACCAATGGGCCTGGGCATAGAGAGTTGTGAGAACAGGGAAAAATTATAAAGGTTTTGACACAATAGACCTAAATGGCTTCAACAATTGTTACTAAGAAGAAAGTAGCTGGAGTGACCCAGTCAATATGAAGGCTACTGGTCCACATGGCAGATGTTACAGGGGGTTTGATCAAAGAAAATTTTTGAACTTAAATAAATATTACCAAACATGGGAAAATTTTTATTGAAGTAAATAAAGAGAATCAACTGTCAATTTTCTCAGTGTGTTATGACTGTTTAGATAGATGATTGATTTGGGGAATAGCTTGGAAAACACAGGATCTGGGATCTTGAGCTTTGACCTAATTTGGTAAACTTTGGGTGATGGAAAAATTATTTTGAACTGACCTCAAAATTTGTTTTTGATAGGCTGGGTCACTGTCAGTTCATCCACAGATGCCCAAGTTGCTAATTTTCTTCAACTTTGATGACTGGATCAATGTCATCTCATCCAACGGGCCACAGGAACCTCCCATGGCCACCCCACATAGGGGCAGTCCCATGAGGTTGGGAATGGGTTTGGGATACCCAACCTGCCTGCACCTGGTTGCTCTAGCATCTGTTTGGCCAAGCAAGGATTATTAAGCAAAGATTTTAGTATGTTTGGGGCAGAATTGAATTGTGGGCTGCATTTCCCAATGGCCCAATGACATCAAACTTAGCCAACAACTCTACACTTGGTACTTCATTATTTGCAAATGTGTGCCCGTCAGGCTTTGTTAACATGGGTTTGGAGCTCTCAGGCTTTATGCCAAAATCTCGTTGCCATTGATTTTGTTCAAACCTTTCATCCCAAGGTAATTCCAACTGTCAAAAAGACTTGAGCCAATCCCCTTTATCATTGTACCAATTTATTTGAAGTTTATCAGACAATTACAAGTATGATATTGTAATAAAGAGTGATTTGGGTTTTGATATAAATAACATTGGCCAAAAAACCCCAAGCAATTCTCAGTGGAACCCTAAAAATTGGGGTATACTATTGCCCCCAATCCTTGACCAAATTTTCCTATGGCTAGTAGCAGGGTTACACCAAACCTGCAGCAAAATCAGGGAAGTTGTTCCAAGGGTCCTTTCATCCCCTCACTAACTCAGTACAAACACCTATCCTGCGACCACCCTCTTTTATAGCTTTGGAGGGGGTTCCATTTAATGCAAATATTTTCTCACCTAATGATTGGGTGAAATATATTACATCTTTGCCACACAAATTAATACTATCTGCTATCAACCCTCCATCAGTCATTCCTCAAAGCAAGGCGAGTCTCAAGAGCCCTAATAGGCCAAAACCTAATATTACCTATATGGCTATTCCTAGCCTAATCTAAAATTTGTGCCCCAACTCACTTTGAGCCTCAATAAGTTAAATACTAAGCATTGATATCTTAAGAGGGTTTACTTCCTGACCTCTAGTGTTACTAGTAAAATCCCACAAAAATCAATCTTTATCTTTAATTTAGATTATTAGTATTTTATAATAAGTGGTCAATAACCCCTAGATACTTATTCTGCAGTAGAGAACCAACTTTTTCTGCAAATAATTGTTGGATTAAGGTGCAAAATGCACCAACAAGCATTACAACAGCCTAGAATCCAACAAGTATTGCTCACTACAGGGGGTATTATACCAGAAAAAAACTTATCAAAAATGGAGGTTGTTGGGGTGAATAACCCTTACAACCTCCATTGCAGCTTCTGAACCCCAGCTAGATGCTTTAGCCCAGCAGCTAGATAGCGCGCTGTCTCAGCTTAAAACACTTGAACAGCACGTTTACCAAGCCTCCCATGAGGCTGCCCCACTTATCTCCAAACCTCCTCTCAGAGACAAATTTACCCCAGGTGAGGGTAGCATCACTTCATTCCTTTTTATCTATTAGGCTGTTATGGATGGGACATCCAATACCCAAAAAATAAACCATATCCTCCCCTGTTTCAGCTGCTCCACCCAAGAGGTGATGGTACCTTATATGGTCACCATTAAAACTTAGGCTGGGGTAAAAAACGCGCTTATTGAGGAATTTGGATCCAAGCAGGGCTTGTGTAGGAAATAACAGGTATATAATTGCATAATTATGCTTGAGGGGGAATCAGTTGCCACCTTTTTTTAGTACTAGATGGTCATCAGTTGCCACCTTTATTGACTAGTTTTATAGTGCGGCCCAGCATTTCCTTCTTGCTCATATGCTACCTTTGGATGATGTGATTGCTGCTATTCTGTTAAAATTAGCCTCTTACCCTTCCTTAGACTAATATATTGTCTCAGTGAAGTGTTCCCTATGAAATGTTTGACTATAAAAGAGGCTCTATTAGAGATTGTTGATCTCCATGACGCTACGCCTGCCCAGGAAGTCATACTGACCCCCCAGTGCTGACTACCCTTTTAAAGCCAGTTACCATGGGGAGTCCCAAATTAGACTTCCATCCTCTATTAGAGGTTGGTCAGAGGGCACCAGGGGTGATAAGGTTGGGCTCTCTCTCCTCAGCTGTACCCCAAGTCAGCCCTATGAAACCAGTTGAGTTCTCATCACACCCAACACTTTCTTCTAAGGGGTCCATCACTATGTTATCTTCACGTCACCCAGAGCGTCCTCCATGACAACCATGGCCTCACCTCTGACCCTGCATCAAAAGTATTCTTCTCAAGTGGCCCCAAAAGTTGGTGCAGCTATGATGTTCCCTCCACAAGCCAAAAGGGTAGATGAGCACCAAAAGGCCCTCCCCTTTGAAAAGAACAAGCCGGTTTCTCAGTCCCCTCTTAGATACTCGTTGAGATGCATTAAAACCCCTTTGGTGTTGAGTATGAAGGGGGTGGTGAAGATGTGGGCTATTATGTCCTGGGAGCCCCAAGGGAAGTGCAGATATTGGATAGTTTAAGGCCTGAACAAATAGATATGGCTATGATATCATGACAAACCTATTTCTAACAGTTGGTGAGGTATTTAGAGGTGATTGATACCGCCAGGTATGATGATCAGCTTATTGGTACAGTGATCCAATCCACCTGACAAGTTAATACTCTCCAATCTATCAATGATAGATACCCTGCAATGGCTCAACGCCTTGCCTTCTCTCTCCATTCAAAGGAGGTTCTCACCCTCTCACCTACTTTTGGTAGCTTGATAACCAAGTTAGAAGTTATCATCAATAAGGTGCAAGTTCTAACCACCCTTAATATTGGTGCTCCAGTGAACGTGGCCTCTTCAAAGCTCATCAATAATTAAGTTGGCACCTGACTTGGACTATTTGTAAGAGTTTAGAACTGCAGGGCCAACAACATGCAAGCTATTGGAGCCTACGTTTCTCTAACCATATGATGTGGGAAACTTCTACTGGCTGCCCCCACTGTGGCCTTAAACAATAATGCATATGACCTGCTCATTGGAACTCAATTCATGATTGAGTATGAAAGAATTATTAATATGAAACAGGGATTTCTCTCCCTTCAAAAATATGAAGTTCCCCTGGTCTTTACAAATTATGAGCTTATGAAAATAGAATACAGATGAATCAAAGAATATCTTTCCTCTACCATCACTCCAACTTATACCATGTTGAGCAAAAACACAAAAAAGCTGCCCAACTCCATGAATGCTTCAGAGGGAATTCCGTTTTATGCGTCAGAGGAGGTAGTCATCAAAGTGGTTGAACAAAAGATGAAAGACACCAAGATTACTATGCAAACCCCTAGCAACTGCCTACTTCACTTAACAAGTATTGACGAGATAAGTCCTTTGGAACCTTGTGCGTTGCTGGGTATCCTAACCCTGCCTACCAGTGACCCATCAATCTTTTGTTGGGAAATCTTACTAACTAGGATATGGTCATAAAGAAGCATCAAGAGGTTAGAAAAGCCCTTCTGATTACAATTGATGACATCTGACAAGTCCATTATAATGGGTCTATGTTAGATCTGGGACTACCTACAGATCGATTGATAGGCGCTTTTCCTCACATTCAAAATTCTGAGGATCTGACCCCCAAAGAGCTCAAAAAAGTTCACTCTCTTCTGGAGTCCTATAATAGCATCTTCTCCCAATCTGATACTGACTATGGACATATGATGAGTTGGACTCATACCATTGATGTTGGTGATCATTGGCCTATTCAATACAAGTCTTATCAGAAATCAAATGTTGAATATTAAAATGAGGAAGGAGCTGAAACAGTTTCTGGATGAGGGGCTGCTGGTGCCTTCTCAAAGCCCTTGGTCATCCCTCTTTTACCAATAAAGAAGAAAAAAGGAGGTCATTGGGTAGTTATGGACTACCACAAATTAAACAACCTCACAAAGAAGGATAGCTATACTATAAATTGCATTGACGATGCCCTAGCCCAACTCTCCAGCTCTAACTACTTTTCTGCAATGGACTTGGCTAGCGGCTATTAAAAATGGATTTATCTCCTCAAGATTAGGAGAAATGCGTTCTATATGCAGTGAGGGTCTCTTCCAACCTACTCAACTACCACAAGAGTTGTGCAACGCACCCACCACTTTTCAGTGAGCAATGGATTATAATATGCAGGACCTTAAATTAAGCTGCGTCATCATCTATTTTAATGCTATCACAGTGTTTTCCAAAGACTTAAATGAGCATCTTACCCACTTGAAAGAAGTGTTCTAATGCATATGGACTTTCAACATTAAATTGAAGCTATCATAATATACGTTCTTCCAGAAAAAGCTGAATTCCTTGGACAAAACATCTCTCAAGATGGGATTCAACCTTTACAAGATAAGATCACAGCTATATCCAAGATACCTGCGCCCAAAACCCTCTGCTGCATCCAGGTATTCTTGGGCATGATGAGATTATTGTCAGCTCGTCCCCAAGTTCTTCCAGCTCAGTGAGACCCTCGTCCGCCTCTTGGATAAGAACACTCCCTTTCATTGGATGCAGAACAAAAAGCTGCGTTTGAGACCTTATAGCCTTATTGTAAAAAGGCTGATCCTCCGCCACTCTGACTATGGAAAGCCCTGTATGCTGTTCACAGATGCCTCTAATTATGCCGTTGAAGCTATCTTGGCTCAGTTGGACAAGCATGGGGTCTATAATCCTGTTTCTACTACAGCAAGATGCTCTTCAAAGCTGAACGCAACTACAGAGTCTTTGAGAAGGAATGCCTTGCTGTCCTGCTCACTTTAAAGCACTACCGCCCCTTCTTATATGGGACTTCCTTCAAAGTGGTTACTGAACACACATACTTAAAGTGATTTCAGAATATGAAGAACCCCATGGGACGGTTGGCTCACTGGGCTTTGAAGCTCAAGAATTATAGCATGGAAATTGAGCATTGGGCAGAACTAGCCATATGGATGTTGATGGGTTGACGTGGCTGCCTGCCTTCTATTTAGATAATAGTAAAGCCAATAGGTTACATTACCTCCTAATGACTCCTGATGCGCTGAAGATGAGGATGATCCTGTAAAAAAGATGCTAGATTTTCACTCCTGCAATACCAAGCCAGAAAGTGGGAAGCTATATTAGGAAGTAGGGGTAAACTGGTTGCCCTATCTCTGGCTATCAGAGTAAGTACCTTTAATTTTGGAGTCCTATTCTATTTTAGGGCATAGTGGGGTACAGAAGTCATATGAGTGGGTTAAAGAGCGCTATTAATGTAGGGCTCCTTGGAGACTGTTGGGATTTTTGCCCATATTCCCAGCCTGCTAGATTACCTGGTGTTGCTAAGGGAAAATTACCTAAAGTGAAGTAAATCAGAAATTAATTGGCCCAAATTTTGGAGGAACTACATTTGGGGGATTTTGGGATATTCATCTGGTCATATCCATTGGGGATTGATCCATATGAATACCTAATATCTCATTGGGTGGAGCGGCCACCAAAATAGGGGCATCTGATAGTGATTAACTATCAGGTGTACCAATTGGGATCGGTTGGGTTTCATCACCAACTGATTGGGAATGTATGGTGAGTTGCGAGGCGAGTGATGCCACATGCAACTAGTGAATCAATCGGTTGGTGAAGTGACCTGCCATAATGGGTAAAAAGTCCCATTACCTAAGCAGGTCGCTAGCCAATTATGGTTGGTTCACTTGGATCGAGAGGAAAATGTTGGAGACACGTTTCTGACTCTTTCCATTTGAGGTCTTGAGGATGTCTAGCATCAGAATCCTAGCCAGGATGGAGAAGACCATCGCTGCTGAGATGAGGAAGGGTGATTCAATGGCAACGGCTGCCATTTCATTGAAGAGGTGTCAACCAAGGGTTAGATGGCTGAATCCCCTATAAATTCCCTAGGATTCACTATAATAAAAACACACACATATACCCATATACATTAATACATTATAACATTATTCGTTTTATTGTAAATTTAGTTATATTTAGACTATCAGCATCTAGCGTGAAGTTCCATCTCAAGGATATTATTGCAGAAAGGCAATAATTTGTAGACTCTCAGAGAAGAGTAGAGATCTGAGCGGGGATCTAGAGATGAAGGGAATCACAACTAAGGGATCGCTACCAACTGTGTGTTGGGCTGAAGGAGACTGCCATCAGAGGATGTTGAAGAAGACTGAGTGGAGAGTAATATAGGGAACAAATCCCTATGAGTATTACTATCAAGTATTTAATTGGAAATACCAGCTAAAGAATGGGGCCTGAAAATAGTTTTAACTCAACTACGGATAATAGTCACCATACTATTATCAGATTATATATTCTTACAACGCGAGGTGCACAAGGAAACCAAACCTGTGCAGTAAAAGGTTACTAGGGTTGACCACCAATAATCAACCCAACTTAGTAAATTTTTACAGAGACCATAACTGAGGTCCTGGACGCTTGTCTGACCTGCAAAAAGAAATCCAGTTTTAAGACCTGGTATCAATACCAACCTAATATTCCTCAACAACTTTTCCATACCATAAGTTTAGACATGGTTGGACCTCTACCCCAGACTAATGGGGGAAATTGATATCTTGGTTGGAATTGATCATTTCACCAAACGAGTTGAAGCTGTGGCTCTCCCTGCTCAAATGGCCATGGCCACTTTTCTCCATCAGAATATTTTTTCTCAAGATGGTTGCCCCCAGTACTTCTCTGTGATAATGGAAAAAACTTCACCTACAGAGTGGTGAAGATCCTCACTAACTCCATGGGCACGCAACAGCTCTTTACAGCTGCTATATCCCCTCAACCAATAATACTGTGGAGAGAAAAATGGGATCCTAGTTTATATATTATAAAAAAGGGCTACTTCAGACTCCCTTCACTAAGATCTGTACTTACCAAGTGCCCTCATGGCCTACCATATCAGTTACCATAGAATCCTTAAGATGTCTCCTTTCCATGTGTTGTATGGACGGGAACTTGGGATGCCAGCATTATCAGCCAAATACATTTTCACCAATATGACTGACCCTGAGGAAGCCATGAAGAAGTTGGACCAGCACATCATTCAGCTACAATCAGAGGCTATGACCAATTTAGCCAAAACTGTCACAAAAGAGGGTCAAGCCGCTAATGATTTCCAGGCTCCTCTTCCTTCCTTCCAAGTATCTGATTTGGTGCTTTACCACCACAATCTTATCACCCCCAGAAGGGAAAAACTTGGGTCTATTTGGGAAGGACTCTTTGTAGTCATTTACAAGTGAGAATAGCAGTACTCCATCAAATCCCTTGCTACTGGAGTTACTATCAACTATGTTCATGGCTAGTTATTGTGGACTTATTCTTTTCCTAAAACGTTTGAAGGTGGCAATGTCAGACAATTACAAGTCCAATTTTGTAATAAGAGTGCTTAAGTTTCTAATAAGGCTAAAATCTGCTAAAAGACCCTGGCCAATTAATTTTTGGAACCACTTGGATTGGGGCAATACTTATATTTACGTTTTTTATCCAAACATGCATGAACTTGGGTAGTCTGATTGCACTGACCATGCAGCAGAATCAGGAAATTCCAACAAAGGTTCCTCCCCATCCTATTACCAATTTAGTTAATCACCTACACGGGGGCCATCCCTTTTATAGCCTCAGAGGTGGTCCCACCAGGTGTAAAATTTCCTCCATAATGATTAGTTCAAATATATCAAATCCTTGCCTAACAGAATTATACTACCTACTATTGAACCTTCATCAGCCATTTCATTATATTTAACTGAGGTAAGCTGACCAGGGGATGGACATTACCAAACTAAAACTAAAAATCATACTATAAATAATGATTCAAATGAAACGCCCAAAATGGACAAATCAATTGAATCATACCTAACAAAATATCCAACCAGGTGGTCACGAAACCTGCTATCCCTCCATGGTGGATGGGGAGGGGGGATCAGGGGGCTCGTCTTCAGCTGCATCCATCTCATTCCAGAGTAGGGTGCGTGTTAAGGCAGATAGTAAGGGTGTGGGGGCATTGGCGGCATGGGGTTCAAGATCCTTGATGACTGGAACTTCCAAATAGTTGCCAGCCATCATTATACCAATGATATATTTGGCCAAAGCATCTTCAGCTTTGAGGCGGGCATCTGGGAATTTAATGAATGTGGCAATGTTGGTTCAGGTTATTTTTGCTTCCAGATTCCGTGCTACTGTTACCACGTTCTGGATGGCTTCAGTGATGTTTTTGTGTAAAGTTTCCATGTTGACTTTATATTGTGCAGTAAGATTTTTGGGGATGACAGGAGTGGATTTCCACCTGCAAGTGCAGCCACAGATTTGGCGGCAGCTTTTCAAAGTGGACGGCAATCTGGTGTGGTGGCTGCTTCTACTGCAAGCTGGTGGTCGCTGTAGAACAGTTTGGTGTTAGGTTGTGGGACATATTTCTAAGGCAGGAATTTTGCATCCCATTCTGCGTTACAGAGCCGCTTGACTTGCAGCGTTGGTTCTACAACTATGTTACCTGATTCATCAATTTCATCCAATAATTCCCACGGATTTTGGTTGAATTGGATTGGGGAATCAGCATACAGTTGAGGTTTATTTATTTTGGATGCATGTGATCAAACTGGGATTCAATCTGATGTTTGATTGGATAAATTATTTATGGCATTGGGGCAAGGTGGATGCTGATTGGTGGCTGTAGGTGCAGCTGCAGCATCAGGCATTGGAGGAGGGGAAGGTAGGATTGTACCCCATGTCAGAGTTGGCGCGGGGTGGGTGGCGGATTGGTGGGCTTCAGGAAAACTTTTGGCGTTGGCAGAAGTTTCTGAGTATGGGCATTTTCATTTCAAGTGGTCTAAGTCAAAACAGGATGGACAGATCGTCCATCCGCCCTCAACGTGGGCCCAGAATGGATGGTTGGGGGCAGATGGGATGGTGGCATGAGGGGGAATTGCCAGAGAAATTTTTGTAAATTCAGGGCTGATTGTGGCATACACCCGAGGCCCAGCGAGGCATGTGGCCCCATTTGGGACCACAAATTGTAAGATGGGGTTGGCGCCGTAGACTGCCAAACCTTCCATCAGCTCCTGGTGGAGCACTTCAGGGGGGAGATGGGTGGGCAAACCAGCGAACTGGACCACCAAGGTGGTGTCCATTGGGAGCCAGGTCTGAGTTGTTGGAAGGGGAATATTATTAAATATTAGTGGCACCATTGCTGCAGTGGCTGCATCAGCTTCACAGGGGAAGCCAAGATTAAAGTACCCCTTATAAGGGTGGAAGTCAATGAAACAGGCTGGTGTCATCACCTCCTGAGACATTTTGATAATGGCTTGGTCATTGCAGGGGAAGAATTTCCCAAATCCAACCCTAAGGATGAAATGCATGTTGCTCTGGGGGAACACCAGGGGCAGCGGGGCACTGCTTGGGTTCAGGAGAGATGGGCATTGAGATCCTTGGGAGGAACAAATTGTCCCAAGGGTTTGGAATGACTGGGCGAGCCAGTCCAAGCGCGTTTTCCTGTCAGATGGAAAATGGAAGGGGAGTTTTGTTGCTGCCCCATGCTGGGACAGTCATCAGGGTTCCAACCATATTGGAGCAAGACTTCAGTGTGAGATTAAATGTTTGCTTTTAATTTACTGAATTAATTTGCTCAGAAAGTTATGCTGAGCAGAGAGAGAGTCAGCCATTTCATTATAATAGTTTTTGAGGTGGGTCGACCTTGGGACAAATATACCACACCAAGAAGTTTTCTAGCCAGTACAGGTTTTGAACTCAAAACCTGCACTTAAGGTGGAAGTAGTTTTACCTGCTCAGCTAACCACTCTTGTCAGCCACTTCATTATAGAAAAGCGAGTTTTGAGAGTTCCAATATGTCAAAACCCCATATTTCCTAATTTGGTAACTCATACATTATACTGAATTGATCAGCCGTCTCACTTCAAACCTCAGATTGTTTACATACTAAGCAGTGATATAGTAACAGGGTTCTTTTTTCAACCCATCGCCATTACTAATAAAATTAAAAAAACATCTTATTTTATACTTCTGAACTTAAAGTTTCCTAGTTTATTATAAGTGGTGTCAAAAAATCCCCTATTTTATTAACAGCATTTAAGATTCAACTACTCCTTCTTCATTTTAAATTGTCAAACCTGTGTAATTAGCACCAGCGGGTCTTAGATAACACCAGGATTAGGACAAGGTGGTCCAGGGAATTCCTGGCCTACTAAAACGCTGCATGTAAATGTTTACTAGGATTAATCCTCCTTTCTTCATTGATTTCAAAATCTTAATTAAATGGTATGGTATAGTCCCCAGGTTAACCAAACTCAAATTATATTTAAATTTTTAAATTTATTGCGGGAAGGCTGACCATGGGACGGACACTTCTAAATATGACTCAGGAAAGAAAAACTTAGTACCAGGGGAGGCACCCCAGAGAAGCGATGCTATCTCTTGTTGCCAGCGGGAACGCCATTTATGGGGAGGGGAGGGGACGTGTGAAGGGGCCGTAGCCACTATTGAGCACGTGTGGAGGAAGGGGTCTGATTTGATGAACCAGACTGGGAACCAGGAGGAGACCAGCTGTTGGCGACGCGGTGGGAGGTATCCAAACATCCATGCTTGGAAGTGGTCCACCAAATGAGACCGGAATCTGTGGACAGTTTCTGGAAGGGTGGGGGTGGAGCCTGCGATGGCATCTAAGATGATCGTGTGGATGGTCCACATGGCGATTGCAACCACCAGAGCACGGAGGGAGGGTGGAAGGGAGGAGGCCATTGATAGAGCAAACATATCTCTTGACAGACTGAAGGGATGCGTTTGATCCTGGCCCAGCAGACGTTGAACTTCGCGCCATATCACTTTAGAGGTGGGGCACTTCTCCAGGAGGTGGAACAGCGTTCCATACTGGCCACACACAACACAGGATGAGTGTAAAGCGTTAGGGCGCTCTGCTGTACGATACACCCGCCTCAGGCAGCGCCACACATGGGAGCGGACTTGAGGCTGCAACAGAGGATGGTGTGCGTATTTCCAGATAGTTTTTTGGGTCTCAGTGGAATAAGGGATGTCCAACATGTACAGGTAGTCCACCCTGGATAGGACATGGGGCCGAATGGGGATCACGCCATCATGGATGGGTAGCCCCTGTACCTCTTGTGTGAACTGAGGAGAGGGGCAGCCTTTGGGTTGTATGTCTGCTAATACGAATTCTCCACTCTGCGCTTCACATGGAGAGTAGGATTCGTTTGTAGTGGGTTTTAGTCCCATGAGGACCTGTGGCCGATGTGTGTGATGCGAGGTATTTCATCAGGGAGTGGGGGTTTGATGGATTGTTGAGGCCCAAGGCTCAGGAGAAGTTGGAGTGGGCCGCGCGGGACCAGTGTTGGGATGGGAGTGTAGGGGCGGTGACAGCCGTGATCCAGGTGCCCAGGGTCTTGGCAGCATGGGCTTTGAAGTTAAGCAGGCCCATGCCACCTTGATGATGAGGGCCAAACATGACCTCTAGCTGTACTGGTGGAGGGCGGCCTGACCAAAGCCATCCTTGCAGCAAGGCATACAGGGATTTGAAGAAGCTTGGGGAGAAGGGGATGGCGTGGGCTCCAAACCAAACTTTGGATAGGAGCATAGAGTTGGCTAGAACTACCCTGCCAGTGAGGGTAGTAGGGTGGGCTCTGAGAGAGGAGATTCGCTTCATCACGTTGTCCAGTATATGGCACTCCATTACTGCTGACGCGTATCCGCCTGCCTCCATCCACGCACCCAGATGGCGCACCGGTCCTATGGTAGGACGTGGCATGAAGGGGGACAACAGTGGGGTGGTGTGTGTTGAGTTAGTAAGGCGTGGGCGTGGGCGAGCAGATGGGCCAGGTTGGGAACTAATTGCTGGGGCCCAACAGTTCTGAAACTGACCAAGGAGGATTTTGGTTTTGGAGGCGTTCAGTGTCATGTTGCTTACCTGGGAATATTCCTGGATGAGGGCTTCAAGCGCATGTGCATCTTTATTATTAGACACCCCCACCACGCAGTCATCTGAAAATGCCATCATCTTGACTGAGGTTTGGCCTGGCACATGGACCCCAGTGAGTTGGGCATTCGCATTTTGAAGTAGTGGGTCAAGGCTGAAGTTGTATAAGAGTGGGCTGAGGGGGTCCCCTTGTCGCAAGCCCCTTTGAGGGCGGACTACTTCCGTTAGGAAGCCTGGGCCACGCACTGCCATTGATGCAGATTCTGTGAGCAGCATCACCCAGTTGATGAAGCGGGGGGTAGGCGGAATTGATGGAGGCAGGCCCTTAGGTATTCCCAGTTTACTCTATCATAGGCCTTTTGTTGGTCCAAGAATACCAGTGCTCCTGAGGCTGTGGACTGACATGCATTAGCCACGGAGTGCACGTTATCCCAAATCGACCTTCTGGGAATGAAACCAAATTGTTCTGGGGAGATGGTGGCAGATGCTACAGTCCCTAAACGGTTAGCCATAATTTTTGTTAAAATTTTGGTGTCTGTGTTTGTTAGAGAAATGGGGCGCCAGTTGGCTAAGTTAAGCTTATCCCCTTTCTTGTAGAGTGTGACAGTAAAGGCCTCATGTCCTCTTGGTAGGAGGTGCGTTTCCAACAGGCTTTAGTTAAGTGAGGCGAGCAGCAATGGGGATATATATTTGAAATATTTTTTGTAGAACTCATATGGAATGCCATCTGGGCCTGGGCATTTTCAGTTTGGCGCACCGCGAATGGCTAACCATAATTCGTTTGGAGTATTTAAATTCATTATTTCTGGATATCAGAAAATGGTGCAGATATGAGCTCTGTTGAGCAATTCCGCCACTTTGACCAGCTGAATTGGTTTGGCTCAGTATAACTTGGAGTAATATTTTTTCATTTTGATTGCCACTTTGGCTGGTGTGTCCGCAATGGAATTGTCCAATCTTCGCACCTGTGTGCAGGCCACACTCTGGCATGGTGCGAAATTTTTTTTAAAGAAATATGCGGTGCACTTGTCACCTTTAGTGATGCGTGTGGCCCTGTATTGGACACAAACCCGATGTTTGTGTTGCCTTTCAAGTGCATTGAGGTAGGCGGGTGTCTCCACCCACTTCTAGCCCCATGCAGGGCTGTATCCTGTAGCTGGGATGTTGGACTCCAAGTGGGCCAATTCCACCAGAGTGCACGAGATAACCGCTGATGTGGCTCGTGAGCATCTGGAGGAGAGATGGCAATAGTGGCGGATGGTGTCCTCTTTGAAAGTTGCCCATGTGGAAATGGGGTCCGCGCAAAATGGTGCAACAAACGATTTTGCCAATGTTGCCTCTTCCACCCATGTGGAAGTTTCTGGCGATGCGAGCTCAGGGGGGGCGGATTTTGCACCAATGTGGGGCCTTGGCAACTGTGACCAGTAGGTGGTAGGTTATCGAGACCAGTTGGTGGTTGGAGAATTTCATTTTCGTTGTTTTGAAGTGGGAGATGTGGGGTTGGAATTTCGCCAGCATTAGAATAAGATTGATGTGGGTCAAGGACCTTAATTGGTCGCTGTGGATGTGGGAACGCATCATGTTTTCGAGCAGTGGGGCATGTCGTGGCAGTGCATCCATTAACCCAAGGGTGGCCTTTAGAATGCATAGTTCTATGTGACCCTGTGGGGCGTGGGGTGAGGGGGGCCACCGGTCCATTGGTGAGGTTAGCCAACAGTTCATGTCACCGACTAGGAAAGAATCAGGGGGTAGCGGGAGGGATTTGACCAATGAGAAAAATTCCTGACGCTCATGTACACCGTTTGGAGCATAGATGTTGACAATTGCGTGCACTACATCAGCCCACGAGAAGGCGACGATGAGCACTCAGCCATTTAGGAATGTTTCTGAGGATGTGAATTTGAAAAATCATTTTTCTGAATTAGCACCCCACAGTGCTTTGACCAAAAGGATAGGGATGGGAGGAGCATTGTTTTCCAAGCTTCCTCAGAACCTCGTGGACAGTGGGACTCCTGGATGGCCAGGATATCCACGGGTAAATTGTATTGTAAAAAACTTGGTTTTCTAGCCCAGGATGGGGAGGCCTTGAGTACGGCAATATTCAATGTCCCTAGAGTGAAGGTTTCCCCCATCGCACCTTAGGTGTGAGGGGGTGGGCCCCCAGGCCCACCAGCCTCTTCTTGGTCCCCATGGGCTTTCACAGCAGTGTGGGTGTTAGCAGCAACGCTATCAGAGTTTTTGTTGATTTTTGTGGAAAGAGTCACATTGGCTTTGGCCTTCACTTTTTTGTTTTCCTGACATCAGACAAATTTTTTGTGGTGCGGATGAGTTTGGTGCACCGTCGAGCAGGTCAAAAAATTCTTTTTCAGTTGGGATAGTCCCAAGTCAGTTTTAATTGGAGCTTGGGTGCAATGATTGGGTGAGATTGAATCTCCCATCAGATCCTCAGATTGAGTGGCCCGCTCAGCATGGGCTTTCCAATCTGATTGAGTGATGGATTCCCAAGTTGCTTCTGCCACGAAGGTCTCCATGTCCTCCTGGCGTTGTGAGTGTGGGATAGTGGTGGTGGCCTTGGCCGCTTCTTTGGCCGCGGCCCTACAGGACTGCTTGGCCTTCTTCTGCTCCTGCGGGGAGATAGGCTTTACCAATAGGTAGCAGCCTTGTGCTCCCCACAGGAAAGCCTCCTTGGTGCTTGTGGTTAGTTTGTAGTGTGCCTCTCCACTGGCCATGGCCGCTGAGGGGTGCTCTTGGAATGTGACACCCTCCTTGATGGGGCATGCATGCACCTTATGGCCAAACGCGTCACAGTGGGTGCAAATGGGGGGCGCACTGTCCACGGTCACCCAGAACGGGTGGGTGGTATGCCCTGTGATATCAATAAAAGTGGAGTGCGGGATCTGGGTTAGGTCCTTCACAATCTCCTCAGTTGGGGTCAGAACTGCGATGGCTTTGCCAGTGCACAGGTGTGGCATCAGCATGAAGCATTGCATTTCAAAAGATTGTATTTCGCCATATACAGTGAGACCATCTTTTGGGTGTTGTTCCAAAATGTCACGTTTTACCATAGTAGGCAAAAAGTCAAACGTGAGGAAAATTTGGTTTGATTTTGTCTATCTGGTGCATTTGGTTTCGACAACCCATTGCCCTTCAGGGAGGTCGACCACTATGCACACCGCTGCAGCCTTGTCTGCTGCTTTTTTGCTTTCAAAACCTAGGTCCAGCCAACTGCATGACATGGAGTGAGGTGCAACGTACACCACGGTTGAAAACTTTGTGTACATCTTCACAAAAAATTTCCCATAAGGCCGTTTTTGGATGTCCAGATACACATGGACTCTGAATTCCACTGACAAAAGTGGCTGGGAGTGTGGCGTGTTGATGTACTAGTTGCAACATGCTTGCCACGCGAGTATCTCTGGGGAAATTGTGACCACCAGTTTTTTAAGATTTTTGTCTATTCCGCCGGATTATCCAGGGCGTTTTCAAACGTTGGAGGCCGCGGGCCTTCCACCTGCTCCTCTTACCTTGCTTGCCCAACTGCTCCCTGTCATGGGCGCAGACTAATCTCCTCTGTGAGATTATCAAACTAGATTCTGTCTTGATTTGAATAGGTTGCAATAGTGATTGCAACGAGAAAGAAAAGTCTTCAAACTCAAATTATATTAAATCTATAAAGACACTTTTGGAGGCAATTCAATAAATCTCCCAATTGTCAAATAAGTAAACGTAATTTAATCAGAGAAAAACAAAGTTCTGACAATTCAAGAAAAATATACCTTAGTATTATATTTAAGCAAAAAGTAACTATATTATAATATAGTAGCATAATATTAATAAACTTAAATAAAATTTGCAGAGGAGAGGATAGCATAGTGGGGTGGTTCCTGCTCCACTCTGGGCCGTGCTTTTCTTGAAACAGGTTCAAAATCAGCATAAACTAAAAAACTTAGTGTGGTATATTTGTCTCAAGGTCAAACTGCCTCATTTACTATATATAGACAAAATGTTTGATCAATTGGCCTCTACGCCAATGTTGATTAATAGAAATAATTTACTAAGAATTTTTCAACCCCACGCCCACAGTTTCATATGTAGTTTCTTATCAATAGTATTAATATACTATTGGTTACCTTGATATTGCAGCTTAGACTACTGGTTGTTATGAATGAGGATTGAATTATTGATCCCTGTTGGTGAAAAATTAAGACTTAGATCCAACACTTACCTCAGCTGCTGCCTCATTTTTTGTATCACATTTTTATATTATTATAAACTGACTTGTCCCCATGCTGGTGTAAAAATAGTCACCATTAGGCTATTACTTGTCTGGCCATTTTGCACATCACAGTTGTAATTGGATGAGTGATGTCATTATGCAAATGCCCTAGGCCTTAGAGATTTGTTCCCTTGATCTAAATATATAATATGCAACTATCCTTTTATTCACAAGTGTTGATTAGTTGCACCAATGAGAACCCTGGGAGAGCAGTCATATCTTATAGAAAATGCTTTTGAGAGAGAGATCAGGCTTTTATAAGAGCTTTTTAAATTTCAATCTACAAAAAATGAGAACTAGTCACCTAAGAGCCACCACAAGTTTTTAATACTATGGTGTGCTTATAATGTTTCTAATAGAAAACCCCTTTTTGCAACTAAATTTGGAATCTAATCCCTGTTTTAATGGTATTTGTCTACATACACATTACCTTTACTTTAGTGCAGCATTACTTGTGCTAATTTGATTAAAGCCTCAGCGCCAATTGCAACAATTGGTGCTCACTACAGGGGCACTTGTTTCAGCCCTAGACAAATTTTTATTATGGATCATGATATGAGAGAATTTATGTACTCCATCTTTGACGTATACTGGGAGATCAACTCCCTTAAATGTTAGTTCAATTACAAGGACTAATGGAAACTGTTTTGTTGGACCAAATTCTATCAGGATTATAAAGCTGGCTATTTTAGATGCAACCAAAATTATATGAATGATTAGCCCTTGGAAAATGGTTTACTTTGGATACTAGCACAAATGCATCCAAAACGGATGGTAATAAGGTGCCAATGATAGCAAAATTTCCCACGTTTCTACTGAAACTTCCCCTCCTGTTAGTTCATATTGCTAATATATTAAAATCCCTAATTCAGGCTACTCCATTAGGTGTCTCTAGCACTGCTTCTGTAAATTATATAAGTACTGACACCATAGCCTCCATTTATGTTAATTTCAACCCCCACACTTCGATTATCAATTGCTTTGCTAGTTCATTCCAGCATAAAAAGGAATCAGGGCTTAACAGCTATCAAAATAACCCCAATGGTTTTTTATGACTTTTATGAAAATCTATTTTCATGTTTTCATTAAATGTTGGTTAATGATGTGTACAACATGCCTCCACAGCTTCTTCTACAGGAGTATGTTGAATTACCTCCCTGTCATGGAGCTTGCTGATAATTATAATAATGGCCTGGAACTCTGGGTGAGTGAACACCCAGAACAAAAGCCATAAACTTCAGATACAGCCATCCATATTGGCAGATGAAAAATAAAAACATCCTTTTGGAATATCCAGAGATTTCTAGGATTATAAAATTAGCATCACTAAGTGTTTAATGAAAACTAACCATCACACATAAATTTTGTATATTCTTTAGGTTTATAATATTACCAAAGCTAGCGGAAAGGGAAAATAGAGTGACAGCGGTACCTGTCTGGGACTGCTGCCTAAATGCTTGAAAAATGGGGAACTGAAACTAAGCAAACTGTTGTCAAGATAATTTTATAATTCAGTTTTGCTGGATTGTCATTACAAAATGCTTTCTGATACTGACCCAGATCTGACCTGATCAGGAAGATTGGAATCAAATTCTTTGGTGAGATATTTATTTTACCACAGCTGCACTTGGCACAATGATAATGATGTCTCCAGTAAAAGGCAGGTTGCACCCATGGCTAGGACAGATATGGCATAGCTCTATTAGGTCAGTAGAGGATTGACCATGCATATACCTGTCAGGGGTGGCTCATTTGCAAAATTGCAGGTGAAACTTGGCAGATAGAAATTTTTCAAGCCCAAAACTAACTTGCGGCCCTTAATTTTGGTGGAATGTAATTTAACCTCTCCAGAAAAACTTAAATCAGTGGATACCCCCTCCTGCAGACACATGTTAACTACCTTATTCTGGCAATAGCTTCTAGCCTCTGCCACCTCCTGGCACAGCTCCTGAATTCTACCCACCAACTCTTTGGTGGAAAAAATGGATGGCAGAGCACAATTTGTATGGGATATGCCATTACTCACCTCGCATCCACTACATTGGCTAAATCACCCAGGGTGACAAGAGGGATGACTGCCAGCTTTTCCACCTTTTTTGTTTGGAATGGAAATTTCTTTTGATCTAGATGCAGAGATTGTTACTTAAGTCTTACATTACCCTTCCCTTTTTGTGACGGGGAGCCCCTCCACCATAAAATTAGCCAGTGCAACATTTTTGTTCACCTTTAGGAGCTTAATTGCTAAGATGGAGGCAACCTTATGTGGAGGACAAGGAGCGTCTGGGTGTGCCACTTGGAAAGTTTCCACCAACTTGTGACAATTTGCACTGTTTCAAGCATTAACCCAGCTATTTTTTATATTAATGAAAGCCTTTCCACGCCATGAGGTACTGCACTGAGAGACATGAGCAATAATATGCAAAATAGCATCCACCTTCACTTCTGTTAAATCTTCAAATGCCACTGACTCATGGTTCACAGGTGGTGTGCATTTAAATGGCAACGAATTGAAGTATGCAAAACGGGGTGCTGTTTCCAGTGAGTGTAAAGCGCCAAACAGAAAGAGCCATTACTAAAAACTTCTATGGCCTTATGCGGGCCTAATCATTTGCTCAAAACTTCCATTAGGGCACCTTCATATAAAGGTGGAATGTATTTAGAAAGACCAAAGAACACACCATGATTTTATGAGTGGGAAGCTGTTTTTATACTGTGAACAACTTATAATTGCTGATGGTCTTGGCCAGATGCTCCCAGAACAGGTATTATGTGCTACAGATCTTCTGCGCGTGTTCCTTCATAGCAGAGACCTCCAGGCGTAGCCCATTCCAGGAGAAAATGAGGGTTTATATCCCATTTTGTGGCCTCATATGGCAAAATCCCCGTGGGTGCATGAGAGGCATTTATTTCTAGCAAACTGGGCCAACAGAAGGTCATCTGTCCAAGTATAATGCACGACAATGGCGTAACACTAGAGATGCTGTTCAAGGATCCAGTTGACCTGCTCCATTTGACCATCCAACTGGGGGTGATATGAAGTGGAATGGCATGGCTGAATTTTTAAGATATCCAGAAGGGCCATCCAGAAGCGTGCCATAAACTTGGCCCAGTTTCTAATAATTTACTGTGACAATTAAAACATTGAGAAGACATTCTGCACAAAGAGGCAGGCAGTTTCCTTGGAGGTAATGGTGGACAAACAGGGAATATACAATGAAAATTTGGTAAATTGATCTACAATGACTATAATCATGTCCCACATACTAGAGCTAGGGAGCTCAGCAATGAAATTTAATTAATACCAAGGTCCATGGCCCTTCAGCCTGCTGCAAGGGATAAGGAAGGCCATTACTACCAGAGTGATTGAATTTATCCTGCATGTACATTACATAACTAAGATCCACGCTGGAATGCCCTTAGAGATCCTTGGCCAGTTTTACATTTGCTTCAACAAATCAAGGCAG
The DNA here is from genome assembly GCA_022478985.1 of Massospora cicadina. Lineage (NCBI taxonomy): Eukaryota > Fungi > Entomophthoromycota > Entomophthoromycetes > Entomophthorales > Entomophthoraceae > Massospora > Massospora cicadina. The sequence continues at coordinate 129,300 of JAKSZP010005475.1, forward strand.
TTTTTATTTCCTGTATGACCCACTGCTGGAGGACCATGATGAGCCCAAAAATGTTTATAGCAGAGTTGAGGTGAAACCTACAACATTGACCAAAACTTAATCCCCCCTCCACCAATGAATAAAGGGACTGCTTATGCATTGATAGTGCCAGATGGTCCAACAACTCCAGGACCACCATACAGTTTATCTGACTCACCAATACCCAAGTGACCAGAGGCACATCCAAGGTCATATCTGGTGCTTAATTTGTGGGAGGAGCAATGACTTGGATTTGGGTCAATGAAATTACTATAGTTAACTCCTGCTCATCTGCCTCCACTGGACTCAACGCTGGGTTGCAACTTAAAAAAGTTGGAAACAATATATAAAGTCCCTTTCATAAATCCATAAATAAAATTAAGGCTACAGAGGTCATAATATTCCCAGGATTAACAATGCGCCAGCTTATGTAGCTTCTGGCAATACATAAAGGCCTGATAATCCATCTGCACAGTCCCCTCATGCCATGTGCCCTAGAGAAGATACCGCCAGTGGGTAAGAGACCATGAAACAGCATCCAACTCCTTATCATAGATGACCCAGGTTTGTTCAAAGTGATATTGCGTTAAAAGTAGGTGATTAGGTGTTCCAAACCCTTGTGCTCTTGCAAAAAAACGCCCACAGTGGCAAATGAGGCGTCACAATCTATGATAACTAGCTTTGAGGTATCTGCATGCTTAAGAATATGAGGCACCATAAAATATTTTCTTGAAGTCAAACGCCTGCTAACACTCCTTTTTCAGTGAAAAGGAACGTTTGTCCAGGTCAGGGGGTGAATCAGTGCGGCCAGCTGCGATAGGGCATGAGAGAATTTTTTTCAAAAAGATGATCATGTCCAAGAAGCTCAGAAACTGCTTCTGGGTTGTGGGAGTGGGAAACTTAAATATCGCCTCAATAATGCTGGGGAAACGAAGTAACATTTTTCAAGACAAAGTTACCTAGGAAGGTAACCTCATCCTTGAAAAACTCACAATTGAGGGTTTCACATAAAGATTGGCCTTGTTTAATGCATCCAACACCATCTCCAGGTCTTTCTCATGATGATTAGGAGTAAGGGAATATATGAGTATATTAATATATGCCATTGCACAGGAGAACTGAAGGTTGCCTATCACGTCATTGATCATCCACTAGAGTGTGGCTAGAGCGTTTTCAGGCCAAAAGGCATTACACAGAACTGGAACACCATTTTTCTGACCTTATTTGCCGTAAAACACTCCTGCTCTTCTGCCACTCAAATCTGGTTGAATGCACTCATAAGAATGAGCTTTTAAACACATGAGATTTTGCGGTTGCCTGAATAGTCATCTGATTGAGGTGAAGGGGGTAGGGATCATGAATGGTTATGTTATCAAGATGCCCATTATCCACACAGGGCTGCGATGTGCCATTGGCCTTCTGAGCAAACACTATAGGGGCAATTGGCGAGGTCTTCTTAGACACCCACCCTTTTTGCAAGCATGTCATTTGGCCACACTTCCAAGGCCTTGCCCTCCTTTTTTGTATATGGGTACTGGGTACAGTTAATGTTGATTAATTCATTGTCAAGAGGAAGGCTAAATCACACTCAGAGTGGGCATGAAGACAGTTTTTTTTTCCTTTTTTAAAATTATTCTGGAACTGGGTCAATCTAGGGGGAATCCGCTGTCAGCGCAGTGAGGGATGGCATTTAAGTAATTGAACCCACTACACCCAAGGGAGAGAGATTATTGATCAGTGGAATCTCACCCTTCATGTGGGAGTTCTTGAATGACAAAAGGATGGGCTCCAGAGTATTTTAAACTGTTGCTGCCACCACCAACCAACCCCCAGGATGATGGGAATTAATAAATTTGGTACATAGTAAACTGATTGTAAAAGCCAAACCCATGTACCAAATATGGTACTGGATGCCACACCAGGTAGAAAATCAAAGCTGATGATGCACTCAAGAACGAGGACCCTACGTCCAGATTGAAATCCAGCCCCTGAGAAACCTGTAAACTCATAAAGTTCCTGTTGCTACTGTGTCAAAAAGAGCCTCAACAGAGGCCATGTGAGCGCCCAACTGATTTTAACTTGTAACAAAAAGTAAGCCTGGTCTTGTTTCTTTAAGGAGAGAGACACACTTACAAAGGTGAATGGATGTCCGCTGAGCCATTCACTGCAAAAATTGAGTTTGTATTGATTGCTGCAACTTTTGATTTTGTTTAAAAATTTCCAAATCTGAGTTAAATTGTTTTAAAAGATTTTGGTTTAGTCGGTTTTGGGCTCTGGGTTGTGCCTTGCCCAAATTGTAGATTAGGCTCATATGAGCCTAATCAATGATATGGGTGAGGCCCCCAAAGGGAAGCTGTCAAAAGGTGCACCTGCCAATTCTGAAGCTCACTTCAGAATTTTGCCCTAGCTTTCCCTCCTGGGGAGCATTGTTGGTTGCTCTCAAGACAAGCTCTGTTTGGTGTGCCACTTTTTATCACCTGAATAAAAATGAAGGTTGTTTTGGGGTTAGCATAACATGCTTACCTATTGGTATTTTCAGGTATTAAGTTTCAAGATATTTTCATGTAATTGGGTCAGACCAACCACAATTTAAACTTTGCATAACTAACTCAATGTAGGAATATTATGGCTTATCAGTGCACCAAACCTCCCCCTACTCAAAGTCAGTTTGCTTTGGTGCTGTTGGTGCACCAAAGCATCTTTTATTATATGGCAGTCAAAACTGATATTTTCTGACTGTTACATAATCCTGAAGTCAAATGTGTGCTGCACGCCTCCGATCCCCAGTTTGGCTGATCTCAGTGGTCACTTGGTCCCAGTTGTTGAGGAACCAGCACCGGTGGGAGCCAGTGACTGATGGCCAACCCTGGACCTGAAGTGACTATCAGCTGAAAATCCAGATGGGACCTACCACTCACCAGGGATTTGGTTGGCACCAAGGGACCTTTCCCAGAAGGGCTCCATCACCAACAGATATTCTACCCAGAAAGGGGATGGCTGTTCAGCTGCGCTGAACTGTGCATCTCTCTCATGCTTCTGTTGAAGAAATTACTTTCCTAGTCAGGATAGGAAGACCATCACCAAAAGGAGCCAGAAATGGGTGCACAACACATACAAGTGCTAGGAGTGTGTCCTCATGCTGTGTGGGCTGATTCTGGCAGCCCAGTCCCAATTTGCCCTCACCATTTATTCTTTTCCCTCAAGGGGCCCAGAGTTTCTCCAGGCTAATTTTCCTGGGGCTCAAGGTAACTTGCCCCAGGAAGCCCACATTGCGGCAGCCTCCTGCTGTGGGGCCCCTCTCCAGGGAGGGGCCCTTCTCTAGGGGGGGTGATGTAACAATAAAATTCATCTCAACTGTTGCCTTTCAACTTGGTTTTGGAATTTCTAAATTTAAGTTGAATCATTTTATAAAAGACCTTTATTCAGTCGGTTTTATGCGCTGGGTTGTGCCTTTCCCAAATTTAGATTAGGCTCATATGAGCCTAATCAATGATTCAGGTGAGGCCCCTAAAGGGCAGCTGTTAAAAGGCGCACCTGCCAATTCTGAAGCGCACTTCATAATTTTGTCCCTACCTTTCCCTCCTGGGGAGCATTGTTAGTTGCTCCCAAGACAAGCTCTGTTTGGTGTGCCACTTTTTATCACCCAAATAAAAATAAAGGTTGTTTTGGGGTTAGCATAACATGCTTACCTGTTGGTCTTTTTTAGTATCCAGTTTCGAGGGATTTTCATGTGGTTGCATCAGACCAACCACAATTTAAACTTTGCATAACTAACTCAATGTAGGAATATCTTGGCATTATCAGTGTACCAAACCTCCCCCTACTCAAAGTCAGTTTGCTTTGGTGCTGTTGGTGCACCAAAGCATCTTTTATTATATGGCAATCAGAACTGGGATTTTCTGACTGTTACAATCCCCAGCCCATCCATGAGAGCCAAGGTCTTATTCCACCACCATCTGAACAAATTAAAACTTCACCACTTCTTCTGAGGACAACTGGGCATGAACAGATTCACATACACCTGCATCCTTAAAGTGGCAGCATCAACTATAAGAATACAAGCATTGGAACCCCCCAATAGTGAGATGAGGGTGTAGATCAGCACCCTAGGAACAAACAACACCCCCACACTTGAAACCTGTGCCCATCCGCCTCCTTGAGGAATAGAGGAAATCCCTGGTCCTCTTCCACTTGACCTGGGGGTAGGCCCTACTGGTGTTAGGTCCAAAGAAGCCGTTCAAATACAGTGTAAAATTTGTGATCTTCTGATTGGGCCAGCATGCAGCATAAACCACCCTAGGCAATAGGTGAACTTTCCATTTGTATAACTGAACCAACGCAGCACCCACCCATAGGGAAGGATGGTGAAGGATAAAAATATAGGTCACTCTGATATGTCATGGAGCATGCTGATAATAATAAGACCAGCCTGGAACTCTGGGTGAGTGAATACCCAGAATTAAATCCATAACCTCAGTTACAGCCATCCATATTGCAGATAAAAAATAAAAAACTTCCTCTAGGAATAGCTAGGGATTTCAAGAATTGGAAATCATCACCACTAGTTTTCAATGGAACAATAACCCTCAAAAATAAATTTTTATATTTTTTAGGTTTATAATATTACCAAAGATAGCGGAAAGGGAAAAATAGAGTGACAGCGGTACCTGTCTGGGACTGCTGCATAAATGCTTGCAAAATGGGGAACTGAAACTAAGCACACTGCTGTCAAAAATACTTCACAATCTAGTTTTTGTGGATTGTCATTCCAAAATGTTTTCTGATACTGACTCAGATCTGACCTAATCAGGAATATTGGAATAAAATTCTCTGGTAAGACTATTCAATCTACCACAGCTGCACTTGGCACAATGCCAATGATGCCTCCAGTAAATGGGAGGTTTCACCCATGGCCAGGCTACATATGGCCTGACTCTATTGGGTCAGTAGAGGATTGACCATGCCTGTACCTGTCATGGATATGCTTGTTTGAAAAATTATAGGGAAACTTGGCAGATAGTATATTTTAAGCAAAAACTAACTTGTGGCTTTTAATTTTTGTGGAATGTGATTTAACCTCCCCAGTAAAACTTAAACCAGTGGATACCCCCTCCTTCAGACATATGTTAGCTATCTTTTTCTGGAGATGGCTTCTAGCCTCTGCCACCTCCTGGCACAGCTCCTAAATTCTACCCACCAACTCTTTGGTGGAAAAAATGGAAGGCAGAGCACAATTTGTATGGGATATGCCATTACTCACCTCGCATCCACCACATGGGCTAAAATCACCCAGGGCAACAGGAGGGACAGCTGATAGCTTTTTACCCCTTTTTGTTTGGAATGAGAATTTCTCCTGATCTAACCACAAGGGTTGTTCCCAAAGGCTTACCCTCCCCACCAGAGCCCAAATCTCAACCACTTTTAAGTGTTCACTTTATTAACAAGGGGGCATCATCTCAATAAGTTATAAAAAAAACTCTCAGCAGATCTTGAACTTGCCTAACCAAATTTTGAAGTCTAGTGTGATTCTGTTTCAATATGGAAGGAGCTTTACTATGGCGCCTGGCCAGCAAGCCCATGTGGGAACTGACATTGATTTAAAAATCCCTGAGGCTCTATGTAAAAAATTCTTTTAACTTTTTGTTGACCTAACTCAGATCCCATTGCAGCATCCGTTACCATTTATCCTAAACAGGTAAGAATTTAAGTTTCTTTTAAACCATTATTTTTACCTGAATCATATAAAAAGTAATCATCTTATTGCCTTTGTTTAATGTGCTTCCAGTTGTTAAGATAGTAACTAGTGATAACTGTGAGCCTGGACCATCTAGTACTAAAAAAAAGATAACTGTGAGCCTGTCAGTTTGAGGGTACCCTGCAAGAATGTGGTAGAGTTACCTATCATCAAAAACCCTTTGAAGCTCAACCCTGTAGTCCTTATATGATCAGTGATGACCCCAAATACTTAATCAAGTTTAAAAAGAGTTGAAAGACAAGTTCATCCGTAGGGCCCAGCTTCTCAATAGTCTATTCTATCCCCCACTCATTTTTGTTCTCTGACGTTTTGTCAAGTATAGGAAATGTTGCAATTGGTCTAACCAACCATCTAAAAACCTAATTATCTAATTTAGTATCTTAATAATTATATAGACAAAGGGTTTAATCAGGCCTCTATGCCCTTATCAATCTAAGAATTAATTTACTATAATTTCGTCACCCCTGCGCACATGTTATCTTATGTAGTTGCTTATCAATAATATTGATTAATAGTGGTTATCTAGCCTTCATGACGTATACTAATGGTAATTATGCATGAAGATTGAATCCCTAATCCCTGTTGGTGCAACTCTCAATTCTCCAATCCAACAATTACCTTGGCCTGTGGCCCCAGTTTTGTAACACATTTAATATTATTATTAATTACTTTATCCCCATGCTAGTGTAAAAATAGGCGCTAATAGGTTTATTGTTATTTATTTGGCTATCTAGGTACATCATTATTATGATTAGCTGAGTGCTATCATTATGCATATAATCCAAGCCTTAGGCACTTGGTCCTTTGATTTATCTTCAATATTATGCAACTATACTTATGTTATCAAGTGCTGCTTAGTTGTACCAATGTAAACCTTAGGAGTGAATGTAAGTCCAGGGGAGCATCCATTGCACCTCAACTGTGTGGAATTCCCAATCTTCACAAAGAAGGGGATGAATAAGTGGCCATTCCCTCATGACTCAGAGAGATCTAGACCATGTGGCGGACAAGAGGTGGGTGATAGCTTACCCCTCAAAGCTGCCCCCTTTCCCCTTACGTCATCACTCAAGAGTTGGTGCAGAAGAGTAGGGGTGTGTGGAGATGGTGGCATGAGATGTCACTGCCTGGGGAAAGTGACGGCATCACTCCTCTGCAATAGTTTCAGGTTCTGATGAAGTTTTGGGAAAATTAGTTAAATCAAGGTGTGGCAGAATTGAGCCAGTTATGGTACAAACAGGTTTAAAACCCTGAAAGTGTGTTTCCCTTCTACCAGAAGAGTTGGGTCCTGCACCAGTGTCTTCAAGGCTATTAATCCATTTGATACCTAATAGGATTGCCCCATGTAGCCTAGTCATGAGTGCAACCAGTCACCTGATGGAGGAAGCGTTGCTGATATACTAAGCAGAATTGGGTTGGGAGAAAATATCTAATGGCAAAATTTGAGTGAGAGTCAGTTAGCCAGCGGATAATCAATTCAGTGTCAAGTTAGTTGCAAAATCTTAATCTTCCAGAATCAATTTGGATTGTGTATCCCTCTGTTCTTGCAAACTCCATTCATTCCCTAAGCCTCCAGTACTTAAGATGACTGTACATGTGAGGGATGGTTGTCAGTCACTTTTCCAAGTTTTATAAAATTAATTTCCAAGAAAAAATTTCAGCTTTAATTTTATCACTTTCCAAAAAATTGCTACCTACCAAGCACTATGTTTTCTGGGGTTTGCAACAACTGGGCCCTAGTGGCCATCATCACCACATTGCTGCCCTCTCTCCGCAAAATGGGAATTTTAACTTAGTGGTCTTTTGGGGATATACCTGCTTTTGGACGCAATATGGCATCAAGATGTACCCTTGCTGTTAAAGATTATGTCTCTTCATTGGATAAAGTTTCATAACTTCACCAAGTTCTCAACAACCCATGGTACCACCACAAATTTGGGGCTCCCTGTGGGACCAAAAGAACTAACAGTGGCAGAATCTGTGGCCACCACAGCAGCCACAGCTTGGTGTTGATAGGAATATTAGTAACAGTGGTTGTCAGATGCTGTCCCACAATAATTTTTCTTCCTGCTCATTATCAGGTTGCATAGATGGCTATGCCCCAGGCATTCTGGTTTTCTTTTTGGGTGTTCACGCACCACAACTGGCAGGCTAGTCTCAATTAATATTATCTGACTCTGTGATAGTGATCAAGTATACCTAGGAGAAAGTTCATTGGGAAAGGGATCTTGCTTTTACTAGAGCTTTGTAAGTTTAAATTACAAAGTTAGAGAAACTGCCACCTGCCACAACTTTGGGGAATTCTGGTGCTGGTTATAAAGTGGCAGCCAATCCAAATCTACGAAAATTAAAAATATGACCAGCTTACAGAACTGTGAGCCAA